>CANXYC010331163.1:0-14182 GCA_948193065.1 Aleurites moluccanus | reverse complement strand
CCGGCTCGACCACCGCTGTGTTCATCCCCCAGCTTAAATTAAATTTTCACAAACACATATATATATATATATATATATATATATATATATATATATATATATATATATATATATATATATACAATTTTGCTAATCCAAAGAAAAAGTGCCACCACAATACCTGTAGAAATCATAGAAAAGAAAACAAAGTGAATCAATAAAAGAAAAGAAATAAAAGGTGAAAAAAGTAACATTCAGAACTTGGTGAAAATAATTCGCAAACTATCCCCTTTTCATTTAAAACCAGAAAACAACAAAGTCAACGCATTATAATCCATAAATGAATATGGAAATTTCAGAATTCTTTCTTCTCATGGAAAAGAAAGAAGATGCATACATAACTAGTTTGGCAATATGGCAATTGTTAAGTGACAAGGAATAGGTTGGGAGAATGGATGAATCAAATAAGATTGAGAGAGCCTTACTTCTGATTTCAAAGTCCAAACTGACTGACAATTAATGATGAAATTGAAGATAATTATCCATAGTTCATGAAAGAGAATACATTACCTGGTGCTGAACTTCTCTACAGCATTAGAGGCATAAAGAAGTGTTTCTTCGGCTTTTTCTAGAACCGTATAAAGCTCCTTCCCTCTTGTAGTGTGAGCAATAACCCAGGCATTATTTTTTGCTCTAATGCAAATTTCCAACTCTTTCTCGTGATCTGTGCCATCCCATTTTCCTCTTCTCTTTTCCAAATCTACCTCTTCTCTAAGCTTGCTCATTGCAAGTAAAGATTCCTGAAATAACACTAGGAAGTCTTAACATCACCAACAATAGAGCTCTTACACCTACCAGTATAAAATTCCAGATACTGCCACCAAGGGCCTCGATTTGGCATTAATTTTACCCAGGTACAAAGCTTAAGTTTGACTGAAAGAAATAAGAATTTTAACCTAGATAATCTCCTAGAGAATGGCACTCTTATGTAGGCTGAACAACGCCACAACTTTTAATGGATGATCGTAGATGCAGCTGTAAGTTGACATTAATGAGAAGTTTCTGGGACTTGGTGCTTGGATCACTTTAATTAATGGTTCAACTGAGCTATTGCCCAGTTACAGTTAGATTAAGCAGACATGTCCATCCTTAGTTAAACCAGGCAAGCATGTGTGTTCATTAATCAAAACTAAAGGGTGATTTACCTTTGTCAGGGTTGAAACCTTTACTAGTGGAGAAGCCCTGGATGTGTTTCTATCATCATCAACCAGTAAGTAACGATACCCTTTGACATGATACACATTCTCGCCACCCCATCCTTTTGATAGTTTCTCTTCAACTTTCAAGATCTTCAGTGATGCCTAACAGATTCAGCAAGAAAGAAAATGAAGGTGCAACTGCTAAAAGGATATATATTCTTGCAATCTAAGAATGTCAGTTTTCAAGCAGAAAAAACTAGAATATAAGCACTAAGCAGAACTTGAATCAATACCTAATACATCATTTCATAAAGAGCTAAACCAAAAGGAGAGTTTGGTAACAATGTATCAACAAGGATAGCTTAGATTTTGTGTGCAATACATCATGTGAACACAGACTCCCTCATCAAGTGCAAGATGAGAAAGGGGAAAATTTTACATGATGTATTCCAACTGTCAGTTCTCAAACATCCTCGAGAAGAGTGGAGCAATACATTTAGAGATCATTGTTAACTAGGGATATATGGAGAGAAAGGAACAGTAGAGCTATAATAGAATGATACCTCCTCAGTGCCTTTCGGTTGAATTTCTTTCTATTCTAAATTGGAATAAGTGCATGTGCGTATGTGTATTAAAAAATTTAAAAGAAAAAAGATGAGGACTAGGTACATATACAAATGACTATTCACAAATGGCAAAACCTTTTTCACTTTTTTTAGGATATATAGAAGAATAAGTACGAGTACGAGAAATAATGCATCTGGCTCCAACTTACATCAAGAAATAACAGGGAATAATTAGGACCAACACTATTGTTTTGAAAACTGGAACAACCAATTGGACCAGTTAAACCAGGAACTAGTCTGATGACAGGTTCAGTCCAGTGCAGTTTTATTTTTTAATGGGTTAATTATGAAAAAAATGAATTTTTCACGAAATTGCAATTTTAACATAAATAAAAAATTTTGGCAATTTGATTCAAATAGTTCTAATTTTTGGCAAATTTAACATGAAACCGGAAACAGATCTGATGTCTGGTGCCAAGGACGGAGCTCTTATAGGGACTAGGTGGGCCTAGGCCACCTAGGCAAAAAAATAAATTCTATTAATCTATAAAAAAAAATTTATTTGATCCATTTAATTTCAATTTTTTACACATAATTAATAATCAGCCCAACCAAGATTAATTAAAAATATCATTAGTCTATAGATAAATTTTCACTTGGCCATTTAAACCAAACTTTTTTTAACAAAATTTAATTTTTAGCCCACCCAAAATTACTTTTCTAACTTCGTCCCTGTCTGATGTCGGAATTGACGTGGCATTGCTATGTATCATGTACAATTATTGACTCGTAACACATCATTTTCCAACATGAAAAAAAAATAATAATTAAACTCCCACAACAAATGAAACCCTAAAATCCCCATCACTGATGGCAACTCCTACAGCCACAAACGAAGGATACACCTTAGATCTGAGCCATTCAAACTCCCACAACGACGGGATCATTGTTCAGCTTTTCTTCGAGCAAATGGATTTAAATCAAGCAAAATCCATATTTTAAATTCCCATTTTGTAAATAACCCATTTCAAATTCCCAACAACATTAACCGAAACAAACATCAATCCAACAAGTAACCCAAAATCCATCGCCAACAGATAAATAGCTCTTGATCCACAAAAATGAACAGAAAAAGGTAGGAAAATATAAATAAAATTCAAATAAAGAAAGAAGGCACACAAACCAAATTTGAGCAAAACCCATGGAAGATCAAAGCGTGAAAATTTGATTCCATAGTTTAGAATTTCAAATTCATAACTGATTTTTCAATTCCCTCTCCAAAATCCAAAGCATCATTTCCAAATCATATCCACAGTAAAAACCCAATTGAAAAAACCCACCAAAATATCTAACTTTGTTTCCAATTTCCCATAGTTCAGCTTCCTTAGCAAATTAAATGCAAAAAAGGATTGCATCATAGTAAAACCATAAAAAAATTATCCCAAACCCATGAAACCCTAACTTCAAACAGACTGAATTACAAACAAGCAAGAAAAAAGAACAAAAGGCAACAAACTTTCTTACTCTAAAATCAACAAAAACAAAACCCACTCACAATTTCAACTTTCTTCTCTTCCTCCCAGCCAATTTTGGTCCCAAATCAATAAACTCAGCTCACTTGAACACAAAAAGGATTTTTAAGAGAGAAGCAAAAAGTTTTTTTACTAACGCTATCAAATGTTGCCCCGCCATGAAAGAACTTTGGGTATTTCTTGTCAAGTCTGATTTTGGGTCACTGAGAATAATATCATCTTAGCCTCGTCATGGATAGAATATTGAGATTGAGAAAGAGGAAAAGGAAGTAGATGATGAGAATTGGAAGAGGAAGAGTTAGAGGAAGAGGAAGCATCTTTGATAATTTAGGTTTTTTTTTCAAAATTTTTTTTTCTTTTTAATTTCCAGTCAGATACTAACGTAGCAAAAGTATAAATAAAAAAATCACGTCAGTATGCCACACCAACTTTGACACCAGACATCAGACCTAATTCCGTTTTCGTACTAAATTTGCCAAAAATTGAAATTATTTAAATCGAATTGCCAAAAGTTTTTGTTCATATTAAAATTGCAATTTCAATAAAAGTTAATATTTTTTTTTGTAATTAAGCCTTTTTTAATTGATTTTTATGTTTTTCACCTTAAAAGCATTAAAGATAAATTTTAAAATTCTTCTGATCAATTTTCGACCAAGTCAAACTGGCTCATCGGTCCAGTTTTGTTTTAATAACACTGAAGAATAAACATATCTAGAAGCAGATCACATTAAATTAGAGACAAGTAGGCACTTACATTTTCAAGAACCTGCCGCTTTATCAGGGAAACATCTTGTTCCCCGTTGAAAACAGAGGAAACAGGAATCAGAAGGATTAAGGTAAGGCCTCTATACTGATAAGCACAGAGATACATCTTTTCTTGTGTCTGCTGAAGCCAAATTGTTGGGGTGGCAGAAGTCAAGCTACCCATGTCCCCACCCCAAATATCAGTGACAAGAAAACCATCTTTCCCTTTAGACCATCTGTCATTCTGTAAGGGACTTTTAACAGTATAACCTTCAACTTGGCTAGGAGAATCATCATGCGAGTGATAAAGATTTTCTGAAGCAGAACCATGGTGGGCCAAGGTAGATGCCGCAGCAACACGGGACATAGTATTTCCTTTGAGTAAATAGGACCAAGAACTTACTCCAGAGGATAGAGCATGAGGGGTCAACCTTAGAACAGCATATGCAAATAAGTTTATGGTGTCATCCTGGTAAGAGGGCATTGTCACAAATGTTAGCAATTTGACACAACAGATGTCCCTAGAAGCACGATTATCAAAATGATGATGAAATAAACATTATTTAATGCTTGAGAATCAAGTGCTTTAAGTGTAAAAGCAAATGCATTTGTCAATCAGAAAGCTGTGAACAGCAAAAATTTTGGAGATTGAAACATACTGCAGAAATTGTCGTGGACACAAGCAGGTCCTGAAACAAAATCAATGAGTAGCAAGGCATGGTCCCAGCACAAGATTCTAGTATCCGGACAAGCAACTGCCAAACCAAGGTGAAATCAACAACATTAATATCCAATTTCTTATAAGCTAAAAGTATTATTTCCATGTTCTGTTCAATACAAAAAAATTGAGTTTCAATCAAGTATTTTTCAGAAAAACAATTATAAAGAAAGAAAACAGAAGTTTAGAAAGGATTAATTGAAGTTTGCAGTTTAGAGTATGATGGTTGTGTAAACATGTTAAACCTAAATTCTCAGAGATGCACAAACAAAGAATAAGAAGAAGAGGAAGAAGTTTGTAATAGTTGGTGTAAAATGTGCATGCGTAATAATTCAACTTCCAATAAGCTTTGTAGTTTCACATGCATATGACTACTCAAAACACTTGCTAGAGGCAACCTGAACTTCAATAGCAGCATCCCTTCCAACAGTCAACATCTGTATGGTTCTGCGCTTTGTTAAACAGTCACGAAATGAAGGTAAATGGAGTTTCTTCCCAACAAGAAAATCTGTCTCGAAGACAAAATTTACATGTAAGGTACAAGATACAGCAACTTAAGTTATACTCAGGAGGCTCAAATCAATGGATGCCTTTGATACAGCAATTACCACAGCAGCAGTGACACAATAGAGACTGCTTTTGACATGCTGACAATTAAAGATTGCAGTGAAATTTGTGAACCAAAAACAATTAAATTGGCACAATCCTAGTTGGCACATAGTCACATAATGTCTTACCACTTAGATAATCTACAATGAAAGGGTACAAATGGGCGCGAATTAGTCCTCCACTAGGTTCTGTCTCAAGGGTTTCTCTTATAGAACCATGAAACATCAAAAAAAGAGAGTGAACTTCCTTGAGAACCTCTCTCAATGCATCAATCCGCCATGTGGCTTCTGACTCCACACTTTTCTCCACTACCTATGTCAAGGTTAAGCATGGACAAAAACTGTCAAGGTTAAGCATGGACAAAAACTAAGTGATTTCGTTGAATTTGGAAATAATATATCCAGACATCAATGGACCCATAGTTTACAGATGGATGAAGATATATAATATAACTACTGTAACTAAGGAAACATCCATAGAGGGGAAGGCATGAAATTATAACAGCTCCACTACAACATTCTCCAGGAAAAAATAATAACATCATCCTACCACATTGAGTGTCTTGTTTGCTTAGCAATACAATGGCAAAGGAAACTTTCTTTCCTAAGGAAATATACAGATACAGGCTATAGCACCAGCTGATCATATGCTGTTCAGAATCTTCAGATTCTAAATTTGAGTGCACAACAGCTTAAAAAATGAAATAAAAAATCCAATATTAGATTAACTTGTATTGTCATTTATTCATGTCTTTTTTTTTAAGGAATAAACAGCACAAGATTTGTAAAGTATAAGTTAAAAGAATATACAATATTCAAGAATGAATAAAGGCAAAAGAACATGACAAGGAAGCAACTGGCATATTGTATACTTTCATCAATACAAAAAGACTATTTAATCAAACTAAATTTTAGGGTGTTTAAAAGGAACCAATACTGCACCATCACCATCCAGATATCTGGCTCTGCCTCATAAAAAACATGAGAGTGCCTCTCCGCTTCTATGACCTCACAAGCTGCTTCTGGAGAGAAAATTCTGCAAATAATTAATGTTACTGCTAAAAAAAATAACAAAACAGAAATACACAATTATTTGATAGGCTCCATAAAATTTTGAAGTTAAAAAAAATACCAATATAATGACAACGATCAAGAAACATAACTCTTATGATAAGTTACAACAATGATGACAATCAAATTCGTTTTCACATATATTAAGAAAAATATGCGCTAGCCTGCTAGGATAGAAAGAGAGCAAACAAAGATTCAACAAAAAATGAAATTAAAAGAGAGAATTCTCTAGGATTGCAGTAATAAGCTGAAGGAAAAGGGGAAACAAATTTAGACTAACAAAGATTAAAGAATGCATTATTTCAATGCTAAAACATTCAACTATGACATAAAGTATCAGAAGTTAAGAACTCCATATATCAAACTTTTTAAATAAATGTAAACCTAGTAAATGTGATGAGTCCTTCAGCAAGCCCTATCATAGAAAGTTGTTTTGAGAAGGGCAAGTCAGCTGGAAAGAAGAACAAAATCTTATCTAGCTCCTGCCCCTCTTGTTGTCCTCTTCTGAAATCAAATATGCAAAATTGCATGCCTTCACTTGCAGTGTTGACAGATGCCAAACCCATATTTGTTCCAATATCCTACAAACACCACAATAAAATGTAAAAGCATTTACATAAATTCCTATATTTTAGGTTGTATTTTCCAAACATGAGAATTCATTTGTAAATAAATTATACTTGGAATCCATTTATAAATGAATTCCACATTTGTTCCAAAACGGCATTATTAATTTCATAAGAGGAAGGATAAAATCATAATTTTGTCCAAGCAAGAGATTCAGTCAAGAAGTGTCCAGAATTAGTGAAATTATATTGACAAATTAACATAAATAATGATAATCTAATTGAGCTCTGACCCATAAATACAATATCCCCATTCCCCGTCACACACACACACAACTGAAAGAGAGAGAGAGAGAGAGAGAGAGAGAGCAACGTTGGGCTCGTAATCTAACTTGTAGTTACATAATTCAGAGCCTTAGAGGACAACCATATTAATTTTCTTCATCACTAAAAGTGGATCCCAATTTCATTGCAACACTAACGAGTAATGAAACGTAAGTTCAGAAATCAATAATAAGTATAAAATTCTAAGTGAAATTATACTCAAATCACAAGCTACAAAGAAGCATAATTGCATTTCAATCAAATACAGAGAATTTTTTATTTTTTTTTAAATTCATAAGCATGAGATTGAAGAAAAGTAGAAAAACCAAGAACTGAATAAGTTGAAAAAAGGCCAGTGAAGAAACAGCAATAGCAAGAGGAAACAAAAGAGACTTACTTAGAATAAAGCTGAAATCAAGGGCTGAAACGCTTGAGTTTGCTAATGGGGAAAGATCAACGTAGGCAGTTAGTTAGGAGAGAAATTGGAGCTTCGTAGACATTTTCGGTTATGCATTTGTGTTTTAACCTAAGGAAAACATTTCAACAGTTGAACGTTAGGTAACATTTGGTTCAACGGATTGGCACTTGGCGGTACGTTAATTTTTTTTTTTATATTAATAAGCATATATATATTATAAAAAATATATATTTATATAAATATATATTTTTTTACTCTTAAAAATAATTAAACATAACCAATCCAATTTGGATGGATCTTATATTTAATGTCAATTTATCTTTTTGGTCTTTCATAAAAAACACGTTAAATCCTCAAGTTAAACTACACAAAGATGATTAATTTTTTATTTTAAAAAAACAACACAATATACCATAATAAGAATGAATCATCCCAATAGTATCATAGCAAGTGAAAAATAAAATACCTACAGAAGATGGGGGAGAGTTAATCATTTCTAGAATTTGTATTATCCAACCTTATAAGTTGGAGCTCTAAGAATAGTTATAGGTTGAATTTAAAATAAATTTTATAAAATTTGAGTATTTAAAAATAAAAATATATGTATTACCATTAATTTCACTTTCAACGGAGATGAATATATATAAATATATATAAAGTAATTAAATAAATTAAATTTATTATTTATATAAATATTATTTGAAATAATTATTATACAGAAATTTAATTTTGAAATTAAATTAAATTCTATAAAATGAATTTTTTACAACATAAATATTAAAAATCTGTGTATAATAGATTAAAGTTTGTATTATAAGTTTGGCCTGATAAAAATTATATGAATTTAAATAAAGAAAAATATATGATATTTTAATCATATATGGAAAAGAGAATAATCATTTTATTAACATATATGAATCTATTTAGGGTTGCAATCGGGCTTAGTCAAGTTAAGTTTTAATTTATTTAGATTCATCTCGTTAATTTTTTTTTAAACTCAAACTTTAAGTCGATCAAAAAATTATATTCAAGTTTAGTTGATTTAATTATTAAACGAGTTCGAGTGACTCATAATAAATTTATTTATAAATTATGATAGAGTTCGTCTCGAACTCAATTCATTAAATTATAATTGAGTTGGATTCGAATTCAAATTCGATTCATTTTGAAATTCGTTTATAATTAAATATGTATTTTTAATAAAATAATTATAGCAAAAAATATTTAAAACTAGCATAAAAGTAAAAATATTCAATTAATAAAAAAAAAAATCAATCATAAAATTGAGTATTACATGTATCTTATTTTTATTAATTAATAAAAAAATATATTTTTAAAGATTAGAATATTAGATTATATTAATACTAATAAAATTTTAATCTAAAACTCCATTAAATATATGTGTATTTTAGGCAAATTAAATTATAAAAGTGACAAAAAATATTTTTAGAGTGTCAAAATTATTAAGCTAATAATAATGATAATAATTGAGCTGTTCTCGAGCCTATTAATCGAGCTGACTACGAGCATATTCATGAGTTTAATCGAGTCGAGTTTAGTTTTGTTCAAACTCGGCTCGTTTATTTATCAAATTTTAAAATAAGACTCAAGTTTAACTCATTTATAAAATGAATCGAATGCGAACGAGTTTTTATCAAGTCAAATACCAAACCATTCACGAACGACTCGCCTCATTTATGCCCCTAGATCTATTGATCTACTATTGGTAACATTGAAGATTGAGTTTGGTTAAAAGGACTAGATTCAACTCCCAATCAATTAATAGAAAAATATATTTTCTTTTTTTAAGTATTATAGAGGATATAATCGAACGTCTATTGTTCAGAAGAATATATATTTATTATTAAATTATACATTTGAAAGTCCCTTAACAATTAATTGGAGGTGAATTAGTTATCTTTAAAAATAAATTAATGACAATTTAAAATTAATTAGGGGAAAAAAATCACTTAAGGAATGTATGATAGTTTGATCAAAATAAGCTTACTTCCACTTCTAAATATTACACTTGAATATTTCACTAATTTTGATATTTTTATAGGTTTAAAATTAAATCTTAAAGTGTTTTCACACTAAACCTTACAAATGTTTTAAAAGTAGACTCACACAATCCAAAAAAAAACTATAAGAAATGAGAAAGAAATTATCCAATAACTTTTACCCAATTTTCAAAAATTAATTACATTTCAACAAATTTAAAATTTTTAGCAATTAATTCTCTTTACAATAAAAAAAAAACTCAAATTTAAATTTAAGAACACTTGAATGTTTTGAAAGTATAAATTAATGAACTATAAATGGTTGTTATCCTATTGAATTCATACTAACCCATTTAAATAGT
Organism: Aleurites moluccanus; assembly: GCA_948193065.1. Taxonomy (NCBI): domain Eukaryota; kingdom Viridiplantae; phylum Streptophyta; class Magnoliopsida; order Malpighiales; family Euphorbiaceae; genus Aleurites; species Aleurites moluccanus. The sequence goes on along the minus strand of CANXYC010331163.1, from coordinate 4,095 downwards.
TCTCAACTTAAAAAAATTATTTGGATGTATTAAATGTGCATTTAATGCAAATTTACAACATTGCAATGACTATATTTTTGTCAGTTTTTCAAGTGTAGCAGCGACTACAAGCAGAATAGCGGGAACTACTTATCTTATGGTGGGTGCGACTCAGTCTTGCAATAAAAATTTTATGACTGTGACTTTCAGTGTAGCTGCGGTAAATATTTTTAGTAACGAGTGCTATTTAGTAGGTAACAGGCGCGAAAGTTCATCTAAATTTTCAAAATACTTATATATCTCTGAACTTAATTAGTAGCGGGCGTTACTCAATATGTAGTGGGCTTTACGGTTTGACTCTTTGAACCCTTAAAATTGAATTTAAATTTCCTAGCTATGAATGTTTGTGTAACGATTGTGAATTATATAATAGCGAATATTATATTAGCCGGCACTGTATTTTCAAACTCAAATTATTTAATTTTTTGAATTTAATATAGCGGTTATAAAAAGTAAATAGCAATTACTTAATTAATAACGGACGCTACACATCAAAAAAATTACATTCTAAAAAAAAACTTTATATATAAATAAATAAATAATAATATTAAATAAATAATTATTTATTTATTCTCATCAAAATCAGCATGTTAAACATTCAAATTGTAATAACATTGATATGCATTAGGCAAATAATCTATACAAACCGGATTAAGACACAAGACAAATATCATTTTTCTATTTTATAATTTTTTGTTAGGGCCATTCACTTGCACTCTACATCTATTATTTGTAGATTGAATGTTATTGGGTTTTGATTAGCTCAATTAAATATCATATATTAGTTCTTTAATCTTTCTTTATTTTTTTTTTTCTGTTTTTTGAGAATCGATACATGGATTCGTATTGGCCAATATGCTCACATCTGAACTATAAATCCACTTGAGCGCACCTCAGGATGTTGATCTGAACGGTCCAGACTTACTTCACGTCCGTAAAAAAAAAATACGACCTGATGTAAACATTTCTTATCCTATTCCACTAAAGTCGTGTGTAAAACTCACTCTCAAGTGGGTCCACGCACACCATATAAAACCCCCTCCACCCACACGCCCTTCACTCCCAAGCCCCAACGTCCATAACCGCTTTTCAGTCAACTCTGCCACTACACTCTACGCACACGCTCTGCAACTCAGCATCACCACCACTCTCTCTAAAATCTCAAACAGAGAAATACAAATTCTCCCTTTCACTTCGATTTTGAAATTAAAACAAAATGAAGCCAAATTCTAGTAAACTCGAGCCAAAAAACGAATCACAGGCGTACATCATGAAGCAGCAGCGAACAAAAAAACGTCGTCGACTCCGATCTCGGATCTCCCCGATTCTTATCTCTCCTTTGAATTCTGCTCCTCCTCGAAAGATTAGCAGTTTCTCTGCTTTCGCGGTGGATTCTAGTTCCTGCTTGGACTTTGAAGATGAAGCGTCCTGCGATTCCAGCAGAGTTACAAGTGAACCGAGTGTAAATAAGAGAAAATTGCGTGAACCAGAAGGAATCGAGCGAACTGAAGATGAACCGTTTCGAAGGATTACGAGATCTTTCTCGAAGCAGAAGGAAAGCGAGAGGAGAGGAAATGAAGTACAAGTGAGTGAATCGTCTTGTGTGGAGTCCCAGTCTGGAGTTGATTGTGCTGTTTCCGGGAAGAGAAGAAGTTTGAAATTGAAGAAGAGAGCTGAAAACTCGAAGGAACTTCAAATATTTAAAGCTTCTGTATCGGTTACCAAATCGGAGATTTCCTCTGCTCAACTAAATTTGAATATTGTACCGTTCGAGAGTAAGGAGAACGACGCCGTCTCTATTGCTTCCGGTGTGGAATCGTGCTTGTCAAATAATACGATCGAAAGAGGCAAAAACAGAGTGTTCGAGATAGAGCTCTCTGAGATTTCGAAAAACGATGCGGTCTCCATTGATGAGTCAGTGGTGAATCAAAAGCCAAAGAGGGTGGGACTCGAAGCTGATCTTGCTTGTGCGGAGCACTTCTCTTACGACGACGATGCGGTTGCTGATCAATATTCTTCTGGTCACGAGACTTCGTTCTCAGAGCTTCAATCGGAATTATTCATGGAGAGTTCGTCGGACCTCGAATTCTCATCAGATTATACGCCGTCCATTTTCTTGGATTCTGGAAGCGAATTCTCTGAAAAATCAGTCGATGATTCTCCTCCTTCGCGTACTTACTCATTGTTGCTCGAGTTTAGACAGCAATTCTCACGATCAAGCATTCCTCTAGACAATAGAAGAACCTCGCTCAAAGAGGCGGAGCACCAAGAACATTCCAACGTAAGTTCCCTCCAGTTCTCTGAATTAATCTTGTTTTCTGATGTTTTCCTGCATTTGTTTCCAGACATCCAAACAGAGCAGTATTCGAAGTTTGATTTACCAATTTCAATTGTAATGTCTTTAGATTTTCAGTTAAATGTGATCTGTATGTCAGATTCACAGTCTCTTTACTTTACTATTTTGCAATTTTTATGAAATCATACAGTTTTTGGCATTCTTTTTCTAGGCAGCCAAACACACCTGTTTTTGTATATAATTTTTTCCAATCCGTTGGTTTACTTTATTTCAGTTTGTGAGGTTCAAAGACGAGGAAGACGAAGAGAGCTATCAGAGACTCCGGGAAAGAGAGAGAAGGCAACTATTTTTGTACGACTACATCGAGTTGTACCGTTCTACAACGGAGTACGGAGATCTCATCCTACAGCAACGGTCACGGATGGTCCACTGGATCGTTGAGGTGAGTTTATTCTCCAGTATTTTAGCCTTTGATAACTTATTTTCATCTCTTAATCACCATTTCAATGGTTTGCTCGCTCGGGTGCGGCGATTCTAAACAATTTTCCTGTTTCCATTCACGTTTGTGAGGGCATGTAAGATGACAGCTAGCTGGTTCTTTCCGTTATAGCCTATACGAGCAAATATACTCTGCAATCTGCATTAATGCTTGCAATAGGTTATCTAATCTACTTGTGACACGTCATAGTGTACGTGGGATCGTATGTCCTCTTCTAGCAAACACCGTTCCAACTAGATCGAGGAACAGTTTCTCCATTTACAGCCAAAATAGGAAAAGGAAAAAGGAAATTGTTTCTCACTTCCTCTATTGGCTTCGATGTAATAAGAGACATTTTCTTAAGGGTGTTTTTGTCGTTTTCCACTACAACTGCTTTTTGACTGAACTAGTGCATAAAAAATCTTAAACGTTGCCAACATGTAGTCGGATTGATCTTCATATATCAAGGTTTTCTCAACTTTTTTATTTTTAAGGATGTGAGGAGTGGAAGTTTTTAAATTTAATTCTTTGAATAATAAAAATTGTTATTAATTTAACGAGACATATTAAAGGGAAGGTTATTTTCTGTAGCTTATAATATTATTTTGATTTTGTTGAGAAATAATTTATTTCATATTTATAATGAAAGTGTAATGTTTTTATAAATTTAATTTGAAATCTGAAATTAAAAAAGACGAATCAAAAACTCATTGAAACTTGAGCATTATAATTTGAAAATTATAATGCTCAAGTTAATTAGCTTATTTCTAGAAAGAAATATAACGTGTATAAAAATATTGAGAGAGAGGAAGAGAGGATGAGAGAGTCTCATAGTGAAAGAAATAGTATATCCCCTTTTGTTATCTTTTTTATTGGGAGAAAAATAAAATCTTTATATATATTTTTTTATATTATTTATATTATTAGTGATTATTTTTATCTTTTATCGAGTTCATCAGATTTTCAAAAAAAAGAAGAAAAGCTTACACGTTGCATCTGTGTATTGGCTAAACTAATCTTGTCGCTTGAAATTCCATATCTCCGTGGTTTACATTAGAAATTTTCCCTTGACTGAATTTAAACGTGAAGCGAGGTTATGCTTTTTAGCATTTGCATTATTCACTCGTTAATTGGTGCATCTTTCTTTGAATAAGCAGCAATCAACTGCAAAGGAGTTTCAGCTCGAGACAATGTTCCTTGGAGTTAGTCTTCTAGATAGGTTCCTATGCAAAGGATTTTTCAAGAACAAAAGGACCCTTCAGATTGTTGGAATAGCCTGCCT
>CANXYC010331141.1:0-15141 GCA_948193065.1 Aleurites moluccanus | reverse complement strand
TAAATTAAAAATAATATTTTTTTAATTTTAAATAAATAAAATAATTAATTTTTATTTAGTTATTAATTTATTTTATTTTTTTATATTTTTAATTTTAAAAAATATTTTTTTGTAAATAAATAAAATTTTAGAGACTAAATTGTAATTTGCCAATTACTTTTTTAATCTTTGTGGGGTCCAGAAAGAAAAGTCAACGGTTAAAGGGTCGAAATTATAGATTTTAATAACGTTAGGGTCAAAATTATACCTCGAAAAATATTAAAAACTAATGTGCCCTTAAGGCTAAACGGCAGGGTCAAAATTATACCTTATTCTTAGAAAAAAATAAAAATAAAAAGTACATATCATGAGTATTTTAAATAATGATATTGTAAGAATTAAATTATAAAATTAACATAACAAATTAAAAATAATTAAATTTTTTAATTTATGCAGTAAAATGCTATCTTTTTATGAATAAGAGAAAATATATATATATGCAAAATTTTCTATATGATTAAATTTACCTTAAACTTTGCGTGTTTTTGCAATGTATCATTCTTTTTTTTTTTGTCAATTCAACTTTAATTTTAAAACTTAGTTGGAACTATACTTCTAAGTTAAATTAATATATTCATATTTTTCTTATATTAATTAAAAAAGCAAAAAATCAGATTGACTTTGGACTCATGCTGGGGCGAAGGTATCAAGAGACGAGAGGGGGCCATGGCCGCCATGTTTTTTCGTAATAAAAAATACTTAGAAATAGGATACCTATTCTGAGTTGACAAATATAAACATCTTAATAAGAAAGAAAAAGTAGAAAAGTTTGTTGACATCAGCTTACAAGGTCTCCATTTTCAACTTTTTCAAACATCTTAATTAACTAATACCATAAAATATAACTTTGCCACCAAATAAGTTCAGGAGAGGTTTCTGTTATTTTAATATTTCTTCCTTACCTTTTTTTTTTTTTTTTATGTAATATTTCATATATTCGCTGTTTATATGTAAAAGGAATTTTCTATATCTCACCAATTCTCTTATTTTGTACTTTGAAAAGAAAATTATTATTATAGTTACTACAAATTTAATTATAGATAAATTTTATGATTAAAAAAAATGTCGTATATCACTTTAGTGAATTGAATATTTTTACCTTTTTTATTTTTTTTGACCTCTTCCGATATATGATTATAGCTTTACCCCTAAACTCATGAGTAGTTGAGTTTGAATCTAATGAAAATAAATCGGTTTTATATAAAATGAATTCATATTTATATGGATTTATACATATAAATAACATTCACAACTCATGGAATAGGGTTTAATTTAAAGAAGTTCGGGGTTGGTGTTATACATTAGCAAGATGTGTTAAAGAGTTTAACTGAACAATGAATCAATTTCACTGCTCTAATTATGATTATTTGATGTTTTTAACCAAGGTCTTGATAAATCAATAATGGACGGTGTCTTGGCTAAGAGAGGTAATGATTATCACCGCGACAACAATTGGGTAGAATCTGTTGCAAAAAGCAACTTTGAGGAAAAACATACCCTAAAAGCTAGAAAGAAGTTTAAACTCTCAGTGTTAAGCTTTAATGGAAATTTAAATAATCATTAAATCAAAATCTAAATAATAAATTGAAGAATTTTATAGGAATTTTTTCAAAAAATACAGAAAAAAGTAAAAAATATTTCATTTTTACTGTTAGAAAAAAAAATTCAAAAATATTATATACCCAAAAATATTTTTTTAAAAATACTGTATATCTAAAAATATTTTTTCAAAAATTCGACATATACTAAACATATACCAAAAAATAATAAAAATGAAAATGAAAAAAATGCAACCATAAAATTAAAAATAAAAAATAAAAAAAATAATATATTTATGTAATATTCTTAATTTTATATAGCATACTGATTGGCATTGGGCCTCATTCGGGAGGATGTGTAAGGCTTTCTGTTTGGACTTGTTGAGGGTTTCATGGATTTGATCCTGCAACATAAGCGCATGAAATATTAGAGCACAAGCCAAATCTGATACTGAAATAAGTGATTTGTGCATTTGTAGAGTTTATCTTCTTTAAAGGAGATATATCTCCTAGTAAGAGAAACTATTGAGAGTGTTTGAAGTTACTTGTGGATTGAGATCTTGGTTTAATTATTCTAGAGTTATAGGGTAGAGTGTGTGTGACGTGGCAAGGACTATCAAAAGAATAGTGATTAAGGTACTTGAAAAACTTGAGGGAAACTTGTAAAAAGTTACAAGATAAAAACAATTGATAAAGGCATATAGAAATGAGAAAGATAAAATTTAAAGTATATTGACTTTTCAAAAAGGGTCTTCTAGAGAATAAACTAGTTTGTTGGACATTTAACCAGCAAAATTATAGGAATGCCTTAGTTAAAATGATAATAAAAGAAGAATTATCTTTTAAATTTGAAGGGGGGGTGCGTGGGGTTGCGAGAAGGAATTTGTGGAAACTATCCGTCCACAATTTGTGATTCCTTCTAGGTTTATAGGAGCTAAAGATTGTTTTAAACTTTTTCATAAAATGAAATCTTTCATTGCCAATCAGCGTCAAAGAGTTTCTTTGACAATAAACACATGGATAAGTATTCAAAAAGTGTCTTATTTGTACTTGAATGCACATTTCATTAACAATAAAATATTGAACTTTTGTGTCATAAAAAGTCATAAGGGAGTGAACACAGAAAATGCAATTGACTTTTGCATGAAAGATATGGAGATAAGCAAGGTCATTTACATTACTGTTTATAAGAGCTAGAGATTGTTTAAACTTTTTGTTCATAAAATGAAATCTTTCATTGTCAATCAGTATCAAACAGATTTTTTAACAATAAACACATGGACGAGTATTCAAAAAGTATCCTATTTGTACTTGAATGCACATTTCATTAACAATGATTAGAATTTGCACAAAAAATATTAAATTTTTGTGTCATAAAGAGTCATAAGGGAGTGAACACAGGAAATACAATTGACTTTTCCATGAAAGATATGGAGATAAGTAAGGTAATTTAAATTACTTTTGATAATGCATCCTCAAATGACACTATCATCAAACGGTAAAAAAAAACTAGTGAAAAATGATACATTTGTTTTGGAAGGGGAAGCATTTCACATGAGGTGTTATGCTCACAACTCACATCCATTAATTAGTTATGAAAAATGGGCTTAAGTCTGTTACCATAACCATTGGTAGAATTATAGATGTCCTAAAGTACATTAGGAATAACCCCCCAAATATGTGATCTATTTAAGAAGTGTTATGAGCAAACTAAACTCACAAGCAAAATTTCTTCGTCCTTAAATTGTCCACCTATCAAATGTCTGCTTTGGGGTATCAACAAGCCTTTGATAAGTTGAAGGATTTATATCCTAAGTTCACAGTTGATTTTGGGATGAGGTGCCAAATAAAGTGGACCGAAAAAATGCAAAAAGGGTTACTATATTTCTGAAAAAAATTTATGATACAAACAAGATTTATGGTTATTTGTACTGTACCTCTAACTTTTATTTTACCTGGAATTATCAAAATATTGAGCGATTTATAATTGTGTGAGGCCTCTAATGATTCTGCCCTTTCTGTTACAAGCAAACACAAGAAAGCAAAATTTGATAAATATCGGGACATTCTTAATAAAATGAATGTATTTCTATTCATATAAGTGGTACTAGACCCTAGGTATAAAATGAATATCTAACAGTTAAGTACACTGGCTATTATGGTGAGAATGATGTAGAAAATATGATTAAATAGAGTGAAAAAGGTTGTCAATGATATGATGGAGAAGTATAAGTTGGGAAATGAGAAGTTTGCCTCTAGCAAAACAATAAACATAACAATATCTTCAAATCAGACTAAAGTTCAAGAAGCAGAAGAGGAAATTGATAAATATTTCCTTGAAATTGAGAGAGCATAATATGGCATTTCAATATGAGTTAGATAGATATTTGGAGGAGCTTTTACCTTTGACTTCAACCTGCTAACATGGTGGAAAATTAATGTAGTGAGGTACCTTATATTGGCTAAGGCTGCTAGGGATGTGCTGACTATACAATATTCAACTGTGTTAAATAAATATGCCTTTAGTACTGGTGGGAGGATATTATAACAATTTAGAGTTTTTTTGATTCATAAAACTGTTGAAGTACTGATTTGCTGCCAAGACTGATTAAGAACCAATTCTCAACCTATTATGCTTCAAGAAACTTTGGCAAATCTTGAAAACTTTGAGTTAGATATATAATTTTAAAACTCAAAAATTAAAAACTTCTTTAGAATTTGCACATTATACAAATTAACTTGTATCATTGAAATTGCAGGTGCATTACAAGAGCCATAAATAATTGAGACTGTGATTCCAAGAACCTTGGTGGTTTGTTAAATACAACTTAGATAACTTTTCTTTCTTGTTATTTTTATTGCCAAATTTGTAAATTAATATTTTTTTGCATAATCTAATTCTTAAAGGCATATTCAATTTTGCACTACTTGAATATTGAATGTAAAGCTATCAATTATATAACTTGTTTGTAAAGCTATCAATTATATAACTTGTTTGTTGAATGTTGATTCTGAATTTCATTCTATATATGCATGTATATAATAATTGATTAATTTTGACCTGCATTTCTGCCAGAAGTGCGATCATTAATGTGCATGAACTTTCTTAAACTTGTATTATAAAACAAATAGAAATATAACTAATGAACTCAATTGTATGAGCTCTTTGATATCTTGTAAATATATACACACATTGAAATTTCATTTTCTGAAGTTTCATTGTTGTAGAAATATGATGCATCTTTCTATATGCTCAAGGCTTAACTATATTACATTGTTGATTTCTTGATTCTTGCTTGTTACTTACTAGGTTATAGCTACTGGCCTACTGCTATCTGCTAGTGCATCCCTGATATTACGTAATGCTTAGTGGTGCCACTGCTAGCTGCTTCAGTTGAGTCATGAGTGGGTGCTTATGAGTTGTGAGTTGAGATGTGATTGGTCTCTTGCTGTGTCTTCTGACTGTGATGCTGCCAGCTTACCACTGCTAATCTGCCAATGCAAAAGTGAAATTTGCCTTTTCTTTCTTCTTGTTTGTTTTGCAGCTACAAATTGTAAAGTTTAAATTTGAGGTATATTCTTGGACAATTTTCCTGATTTTTATAGATGCTGGCCTAGGATTTTTAAGAACTGTGTACTGATAATAGTGTTGTATATTTAGAAGTTGGAATGAAACATTAGGCTCTGAGTTTTATTGTGTACTGATAATAGTGTTATATATTTGGAAGTTGGATTGAAACTTCAGGCTCTGAGTTTTATTGTGTACTAGCAAGTAAGAACTGTAATTTGAGTTATTTTTTATTCTGACTTGTAATGTCAAATTTATAATGTTTTTAATAATTTGTATTAGGTATTGTATAAGAAGTTAATGCATTTTAGAGGTAATTCTATGAATATTTGTTGCATTTTATGTTTCTAAATATCCAAATATTTGAAATCCCTAAATTGAATTATCTCGAACTATTAGGCCGAAACCTTGAATTGTAGGGCTTATAAAAAATGGAAATGGTTTCATATTTTATTTTCATTTTCAATTATTTTTTTAGTTTTCGATTTGGTTTCGGTTTTATGTGTATAAAAACCGATGGTTATGATTAACCGATCAATATTTTTAATATGTATATAAAGAGCGACTCAATAACGATGATTGAGTATACTACTTCAATAAGTTTAAATGAAGTAATTAGTCCCTGTGTTTCTGAATCAGTTAATATATTATTAGTTAATTTGTTAACTGCTGTTGTATGCATTTTATTTAAAAGTTTAAACTATACTACTTAATTTATTAATATAAATTGCTTTGATAACTAGTTTTACAAGTGTAATTCTATTTTTAAGATGACAAAAATTTAAATTTAAATTTTATTAGTTAAAAAATCGAAAAATTAGTTAATTAATCCAATAACACTGGTTAATCAATTAGCGAACAATTGATAAAAATAATTCGATTTCAATTTAAAAAATAACCGATTCAGATTAAAATATAGGTTAATGGTTTATTTAACTAATCATGTGCACCCCTATCGAACTGTACTAAATTATTGGGATAATTCAATATAAATATTTTCTCCAAATAAATTGAGATGGATTCTTCAATAATCATATCACCGAATTTTGGTACGGAGATTTTCAAATTTTTTATTTTATCTCTCAGCCCTGCATATGATAATAACAATTCTATTTTTATATTTACTCTTAAGTTTGGGAAATTATCAGAAAGCTACGATATAGCAACAAAATTTTTAATTAGTAAATCTAGTAAATTCATCGCTATTTACAAATAGCAGCGGAACAATGACAAAATAATTTTATCACTGTTTCCTCGTTGCTAATTTTAGCGACGGATAAATCCGTCATTAAATGTGTATAAAATATTATAAAAACCCATCGTTATTTCTCAAAAAATTCTCTTCCTGAAATTAGAGTCGAAATTTATTTGTTGTTATTCCGACACTATTTTTTTAAAAATATTTTTATAATTTAATTTAAGCAATAATTATACTTTAATTTTTATAGTTTAACTTAATTAATGTTATCATTTCTATTTTTTGAAAAACTAACACTTTAGTTTTTTTAATTTGATTTTGTCTAACTTTTGAGTGCTTTCGGTTATTTTTTTTTATTTTTTCTTTTAAAAATTAAAAAAAAAAGCTAAAAAATAAAGAAAATAATTTAAAATATAAAAATACCCTCACCTCCCTCTATTGACTTAGAACCACCATTTTGACTCTATGAAGAATGGCCAGAAATGGCCATCATCAAGATCAGCCAGAAATAGAAAACATCCTCACCGAAATGAATTCCAGAGAAATGAATAGCCAGAAATGGCCAACATTAAGATCGGGGAAGAGCTCCTCACCGTCCTCACCAAGATCGAGCCAGGAAGATGTCAATGTCTATATCTTCCTCCTACTTAACATCGAGTTCTTCTGCGACTCACAGAAGAATAACCCTTCAACCACCGTCTGACGACGACCGTATCACTCCTGGATATCCACTTCAGACTCCGGCGCTAGTTTCGGCTTCGAACATACGACCTCTGTTTCAATTTGTAGCTTTTGGACTAATCTTGTTACTGGGCTCTATTCAATTTCTCCTGCCAACAACCATTTTCGAGACCCTTCAGATCCTATTAGAAACTGGATCCACTCAACACTTCTTTAACTCCGGTAACTCTCTTCTTAATTTGCTAGTGCCTACATCATTTCTTTCATCTTATATATATATATATATATATATATGGGATGGTGATAGTGGAACTGGAGATGATGATAGAATGGTACACGTTATGTCTTGGATGGATTCCTTAGACCTTAGACTTCTTGCAGTTCTTGCCAACTCAACACTGTCAACATTGATAATCGGACAGACTAGATACTTCGGTGGAGGTGCTTATTTTTTTCTGGTGGAGAGGATCGTTGGATTTGTTGGATTTGTTCATCTCTGTTCATTTGTTCATCAACTTGAAAACAAAATTGTGGATTCTTGATTTTATCTGTTATTGTGGGTTCTGGTCTGTTTTTTGAATGAAGATTTTTGTATAATTTTTCTAGTTCAATCTTTTTTTTCTGGAAATTGGTTGAATCCAAAGTTAATTTTAAAAGAAATTAAGCTTGATATATTTAATTCAAGCAATTAAAATACTAAATCTTATAATAAGAAACTTGAGATCGAACCACTTTTAATTACAAGTTTGGTTGTTAATTGATAATATGGATATGCCAATTACAGTATGTTGCTTTTACACGTATTCGAAAGGTTATTAATTATTAGTGATGATATTTTAATTTAATTTGCTGGACAGCTTATTAATAGCTTTGGTGCATTCTTAGAAAAATAAGACATTGATTGAGTAGTTAGATGGAAAAAGACAAATTTACTTTGGAATAGAAAATTTAAGTGGAAAGAGGAGTATTTTAATTTTAATTTTTTATAGATTTTATCGAGAAAAATTAATAGAAAGACTAAGAAAAGTGATGAAATCAAATTATAAAAATTAAAATGTTAGTTTCTTAAAAAAAAAAATAGGAATATAAATATTAATTAAATTAAATTATAAATACTAAAGTGTAATTATTCTTTTATTAAATTTTATTAATAAATAGTCACTAATGAGAAAAAATAATTAACTTTTATTAATAAAAACCATAATCAACAATTAAAATACATTCATAATTTATTTTTACTCAAATTAAAGAAAAAAATACAAAATTTAACTTTTCATTGTTATTATTTTTTAAAAAATTTTACAGGCATAATTCTACACTATGTACATAGAAATAACAATATACATAGAAAAATCAACAAATATTCATCACTAGAATTTAAAAAAAAAAAATAAAGAAAAGAAATTAAAAGAAAAAAAAAATCAACACCTAATACAAGAGCAATAACCTACATCTACATCTTCATTTTTCACCATTCATTTTCTTTTTCTCTTCTTCCTCTACCAACAATTCTCAAAACTATGGGTGTTTTTAAACTTAAATTTTATCGCTAACCCGTTGCAAACATACAATAAACGACACGTGCGCATTAATTAGCGAAACAAATTTTAAATCTGTCACAAAACTATTGCTATTTGTTGCTAAATAACGATGGATTTCAATCCGCCACTAAATTTGGATTTGCCTCAAATTTTTTATGACAATTTTTTTTTTTTAGTGTCAAAGCTAATATGTCTCTAATCTGTTGCTAATTAGCAACGAATCTCCATCCATTGCTAATTTTGAATTTTCTCAAAATTTTAGCGGCAAATCTTCTCATTTCATCGTGTAAAGTGATCCATTGCTATTTAGTTTTGTCACTATTTTGTCCTTTTTTTGCCTAAAAACGAAATAAATCTTCGTATTATTTGATCAAACTGAAAAGGATACATAAAAATTATTATTTGATTAAGAAAATATTTTATATTAACAATTTTTGTTTTTTGACTATTAAGAACATGTCCCTTAAATTCTACCTATAACCCATTTGAATTAACATATAGTTTGAAAAATGAGTTAATTTAAATAATTTGAACTCGATCGATCTATGATATGATATAATTTTCTAACCTATGACTCGATATATAAATAATAAAAATAATTAACTTTATTAAATATTTTATTTTTTAAAAATAAAATCAATATTATAATATTTATTATTAAAATTATTTATTATTTATTTATGAGTTCAAATCCACCTAATTTTTTTCATACTTTTGAATATATACTAATTATTATTCTAACAATAATGCTATCCTTATTATTATTTTAATTCTTTTAAAATTATATGTGAAAATTTTCTGTTCAAAATAATTTGATTTAAAAAATTATTTGATTATTTTTATTTTTAATTTTTGAAAATACATGTGAAAATTTTATATTCAAAATATTTTTTTTAAAAAAATTTGGACGACCCAACTTTACTCGCGACTCACAAATCTATCTGAATTTAATCCAAAATATTTTTTGAATTAACCTAATATATAAATCGATCCATTCATAAATTCGAAATTAATAATCTACATAAAAAAAGACGACATCCGAAATGACTCAAATCAAATCTGACTGATCCGATCTATTTATCACCTCTATCACTAATTAACCTAACACACTAGTTCTATTAACAAAATTTCTAGTTAAACATTTTAATTGATATTTTTCTTAGAAAAAGTTTTCCAACAAAACAAATAGATGTTGCAAAAAGAAAAAAAAAATGTTATGGTATCTATGTATTTTTTTTTGGCCTTATGCAACATGAATTTTTTTTTTTTTTTTCTTTTCAACAACTATGCAATACCTAAGCTAATTAACTACTCGGTTGGAATTTTTAGTCACGTTCAATTAATAAAATTAAATTATAAATTAATAATTAGATAATGACTAAGGTAACTGTTATTAATTATTATTCTAGTTTTTTTTTTTAATGAATTTTTTGTTTTTCAAAAGCGTTGAACCGTGTTCTTCTTTTGTGTACTGTGCTATTGGCTGGTTTGACTTGAGAAGCGAGAGAATGTTTCCCTTCTATCATTCTATTAACACAAGGAGCTAGAAAATTGTACGGTTTGGTCAAATGAATAAAAAAAAAAAAAATTTCAAACCGAGTATTATTATTTTTTCCATAAAAGTATTTTATGTTTATATTAATATACAATGAATAACACACAAAATTATTTACAAAGAAAAGTAATAATCGGATCTAAAATATTAATATCAATTTATCAAATAAACTCATACACCTACAACGCGTCATTCTTCTTATTACCCAAAAGCAATAAACTAATAATAAGAAATTAAAAAAAAAAATGGGTAGAAAAAAAAATTAATACATTAAATATGATGGAATCCATATTCCAGCATGTATGTTTATGCTCGGATTAACTCATTATATGAAGCTTCTACTAATAAATAAATAGTAAACATTCAAGTCAATCAAATCTTAATTTTAATTTAGTTCGGTGGACTACGTGAATTCTTCTCATTTCCTGGATTTAGAGTCATAATTAAAAATGACTATAATAGCTTATTTATATTTTGTGCGACTTCTGTAATATTTCAAATTTTCGAATTTTATTTTTAACTATGATCGAAGCGTGTATTACTATTTAAGTTTAGATTGAATGTTTATCTAAAATTAAGATCTTAAATCATTTAGAAAAATAATTTAAGAACTAATTTGAAATTAAATAGGTGAATGGATGATAGAGAAGAAGAAGATGATTAGAAAATCTTAATTGAGACATTAGCTGGTTTTTTATTTTTAATTAATTTTTGATTATTATTTTATTCAAAATTTTTTCACATAATTTAAATTAGATGAATTATTGACCAATTAAAAATAAATTAAAGTGAGTATGATATATTAAAGGTCACTGGAGTTGAAAATATAAGAAAAATAATAATAATTAATAGCATAATTATAAATAAGTGAAAATTTAGACCAAATTTCCTATTAAATATTATTTAATTATTAAATGAAGAGATTTTTCTTCTTTCATTAGAGCATGGGCCGGTCACTTGTTTGAGAATTATAGAAGTTTAGTTGATTTTTTCTTTCTTAAACTTTTCATTCCATACTAAATGGACAATTGTCCAAAGTTTAGAATTTTTTTTTTCTTTCCTATTCTTTTCTATTGGACTAAGTATCTAAAGAAAATAAAATAGATATTCATAGCCATAAAACCCATGGCCGAACTACCATCCTTCATATATTCAAGAATCTTCTTCAACCTATTACATAGAAACCAAATCTTTAAAATAGAGAAGAGCTAGGTAGTAAAAAGAATAGGTTATTTGGAAGGTATTTGGGTTGAGAAGTGAATAAAGAGTTCAAGTATTCAAACCAAGGTAAATTTTTAAATTTAGTCTTGAATTCAATTTGATGAATTCTATAACTAGAATAAGGGATGAATAGAATTGTTTGAGTTGTAAAACTAGTGATATGTGGAAATTAGATTAGGATGGATAGCTCAACATGAATTGCTATTGTGTTTTATTGATTTGAGGATCTTAAATTCTGAATTAGAAAAAGTGTAAAATATAAAAAAATATTTATTTATATGTAATATAAATATTTGTAAAACAGTTTTACAATTGAACATGTATGGATTGAGTTGCAGTTAAAATAATAAGGTTTGCTCGGATGAGAGTTGCAGGATTTCATGGCTGAATTTAGAAATCCACTATAAATTGTGTAGTGTTTAGAATAATCTGAATTTTGAATATATTAGAGTCTAGGATATCTAGTTTAGTTAGGAAAAATAATTGAGTAATTGAACAAGTGTAGCTAGAGATATGAGTAAATGAACCATGACTGTAAGTGATAGTTTTCTTAAGAGCAAATCGTAGAATTTTAGGATTTTAGGAAATTTCTTCAATTAAAGTTTAAATAATATAATTTTATATTAATTGGGATCTAAATTAAAATTAATTGAATGTGTAGTATTGAAGAAATAATAAAAGGTGAAGTGGAGACTATATGTGCTATTTCATTGGACAAAGGAGTTAGAAAATTGAAAATGTGGAATCTATAGGCTAAGGTGAGTTATGAATGTATTATTATGCATAAAAATAATATCATTTGAAATTATGAAAATTTTCTTTGAAACCCTATATTTTGATTAAAGTCTATATTTCTATTCTTTGTTTGACCTAATGTGTTCATTGATTATTTGATGGTAATATTATGAGTTTCTTGTGCCATTGATATTGTATTTGAACATATTTGTGCAAATGACCTTATTGTACCATATATCTAATGACATGACATGACATGACATGATAGAACTATCCAACAGATGGGTAGTAGGTGAAAACCATCGGCATTGTGCATAATGAACTCTTTTTACTGTATCCTTGGTAGGAATAGTTAATATCTTAATCATAAGGCTTGATCAACCTTATGTATTTCACGGGCTATTTCACGAGTTTATATCATGAGAATGCAATCCTATATATGTTATGTTCATGTTTATTTGAAATACTGAACTATTGCCATATGTGATCTAACTTGTTATTATTTATTATATTTGTTGATTACCTACCTGTTTTTTGAACCCTATTATCTTGAATTTCTATATGACATGAGCATTTTTACCTAGCCTTATTTATGACTCACTGAGTATGTTTACTCATTTTTTTAGTGGTTATTAATTTTTTCAAGTTCAAAGTTAGTAAAGGTTGTGGTTCCATAGGCTTCTTCCTTCCTCTAAATGGAACCAGTTATAGTAAGTAATGTATTATGTATATCTTACGTTTTTGGTTCTTAGAAAATACTCCATGAGATTTGAAGTATAGATTTCTATTAGAATTAAGTATAAAAATAATTATAAATTTATAGAATAAAAGATAATTGGGTAACCAAAATATGTGCATGTATGTATGTGATATTTAATTTCTTAATATATGAAGATATTTATTATCTTATATGAATGTTGATTTAATTAATTAATGTAATTGAAAATAGTGTATGAATTATTGTAGTGGGCTTATAAGGATGGATTAGAAGTGTAATTTCTATGCAGGTTAAAGACTTTGGAAAATTATTAAAATGTTGAACTTGACACTATTCATTATGAAAATTATATTGAAATTACAGGGGAAAACTATGCTAAAATTTATATTTGATAATTAATAGTTTAGTTAGTTTATAGTTGGTTATGGGTTCTACGAGTGTAGGTAGCTAGGTTGTTCTTATGCCCTAGGACTGTCATGTTCCAAATTTTTGGGACGTGACAATCTTAGATTGTTATTCTTTTTTAGAAATAGTGTTTAAGCTTTATACACCCTTAAAATTGTGGTTAGATTGGTTTGCATGGTATTAAGGTTTGGAATTTATATTATATAGCTAAGTTTCCTTGAAAAGAGAACTTGATTGTGGTGAATCTCTCTGCTAGAAATCTTTGAATTGAACCCAAACGTAAAGAGTGTGAAGTATTGAGTAACTTTTATTATCTAGCCTTTTATTTCATATAACAAGCGTGAAAATGTCTTATGTTTCAAATTTGTTGATTTCTAAAATTGAATAATGAGCATTAACTATCTGGAATACATGATAATGACTCTCATGATCTCTTTTACCAAAAAGATAAGTAATAAGCGTTACTAATAAGGTAACATACGCTATCTATCATTGATTATAAATATTACCCTAAATTTTCATGAGCCAATACTATATCATTTCAAACCTTTTCTTCTTCCTATCTTAAGTAGTCAAACCCTAATGAGCTACACCATCTTTCTACCTCAAGAGTTGTAAAAAATAAGTAAGATCTAAAGGGAACCACTCAAAATCTATCTGGTTTCTCTTAGTTTCTAGCAAGTTATGAGAAAAAGGTAAGTTTCTCAATTAAGTTATGAAATGAGTTTATAGATGGTTATATGATTTGTTTATGAGTTATAGGTAAGTATTTAAAAGTATAGATTGTATGCATTAAATATTAATTTGGAGAATATGACATAAAAGTTATTTAGATGAATAGTAACATAAATAGTAAATTTTCCCTAGGTCTTCTATAATTCTTGAATTAATAGATAAATTAAGACTAGGAAACATCTAAATGGACTACAAGAAGCATAAAATTGTAATATTAGACTTGAATGGTCTTTTGGTAAGAAACCTTAATTTTTGTAATGTGTTGATATGATGTGTAGGAAGGTGAACTAAGGACTTTGAGGTGCTTGTTGCAAGTTAAAGATGATTTTAGCTTTAATGATAGGTTAATTGTTATGGCAGTGAGTTACGAAATGCATTGATACATAGAAACCTATCATGATTCTTTAAATTGCTATTACCTTATTGATGTACATTAGTAATATTATTGTAATTAATGAAATCAATCATTGAGACTCGTTTCCTAGTTAATTTGTATTGTTTCATTGATATTGACTTGGTTATCATTTTTTGAATCATAATCACTGATAGATCTTAGTGATTGTTTCCATTGAAATTATTATTGGTCCATTGGCCATAATTCATTGTTATTATTATTGCAGGGTCACTTGGGTCATTATGTTAAATGTTATATGTTCATTGTATCCCACCAAGCCATAACCAAATCCTAGACTATGAAGATAGAACGCCTTTCCTAATGAGGGTAAAATTCATTGGATCGTATATTGGTGACTCAACTGATAGGGTCATATTTATTAGTGTTCTAATCTAGGGGACCATATGCCCTAGGCGCATGCTTAACCAAACATGTGTTTATTGATAAAGGGTATTTTACTACCCCATTAAGGTTATGATGATTGATTGTCTATTGTATATGTTATGTTCTTATTGGTTCCCTTTCATGAGGCACATTGATAATACTATTCATTAAACCTATTAAAATTGATACATATATATATATATACATACATACATATATATGTATATATATATATATATATATATGTATGTATATATATATATATATATGTATGTATGTATATATATATATATATATATGTATGTATATATATATATATATATATATGTATGTATGTATATATATATATATATATATATATATACATACATACATACATATATATATATATATATACATACATATATATATATATATATATATACATAT
>CANXYC010331130.1:0-16454 GCA_948193065.1 Aleurites moluccanus | reverse complement strand
GGCTGAATTAATTAATTTTGCAATAAGTATACATTTTACTTATTTAAATTATTTTGGATTAGGATAGTAAATGAGCATGGAAAATATTCGTGGGTATGATATTAATTGATAGATTGAGTTCCTAAATTTGTAAATATATTCCAAGTGCTGGAAGTTAGGAGTTATAATGTCAGTAGCAAATTTGCGTAAGTTGGGTTAAGCAGTTTCTAGCCGGCCTTGGAGAGTTAGCATTTTCGAGCTGGCCTTGCGAAGAGGGAATGCCGAGTTGGCCTTGCGAAGAAGGAATGTGAAATGGGAGTGTGAAGAGGAAGTGCGAGCTTAGAGTGCAAAGGGGAAAAAGGCGAAGTGAGAATGCGAAGAAGGAATGCGAAGTGGAATGGCAAGCCAGCATTGCGAAGAGGCAATGGCGAGCCGGCATTTGCGAAGAGGAAATGCGAAGAGGAATTGCGAAGAGGAAATGCGAAGAGGAATTGGCGAAGAGGAAGTGCGAAGAGGAAAGGCGAAGAGGAATTGGCGTAGTGGAACTGCGAAGGGGAAAGGCGAAGAGGAAATGGCAAAGAGGAACTGCGAAGAGGAAATGCGAAGAGGAACTGCGAAGAGGAAATGTAAAGAGGTAGTGCGAAGAGGAAAGGCGAACTGGGAAATGTGAACTGGGTTTGGTGAAGAGGTATATGTGAGTCGGCATGTGCAAAATGGAATAGCGAGCCGGCAATGCGAAGAGGCATTGGCGAGCTGGCGAATTACGAGCTAGCAATTGCGTGCTGGAATAGCGGATAGATTAGCAGGGCGAGAATTAGTAATTTCATTTTTACTGAGGCAGTAACTTATAAAAAGGGCAGTAACTGATGCATTAAAACACTTAACCCTTTTTATTTTCTTCTTCTGTGTTCTGTGTGTTCGTCTTTTCTCCCAAAGGAGCCGAAATACTGTTTCTTCTTCTTCTTCATCGATTTCACGATTTCTCCATCAGATTCTGGAGGAAATTCATGGAAATCATATATATTTTGTGATTCATCTCATTTCGTCTTAAGCTAGTAGAAAAAGAGCTGGAAATATTTTAGAGGCAGTGAAGGATAAATTTCTACCATTGTAACCCAATTGAGGTAAGTGTTTATTTGTTGGGTTTTATCGATTAAATAGATATTATTTAGGTTGGAATAAATGGGTTTAGTGTTATTTTATCTAAATTAACACTAATTCATAGAAATACCTAAACTCTAGGGTTTAATTAGAACTTTGAAATATGATTTGATAAACTAAGGATGGGGTTCATAAATTGATGATGGAATTTGCTAATTGGATGTAAGTAGACAATAAATTGATGACCAATTTGATGTGAAATTGTAGATTTTGGAAACTGCATTCTCTAAGTAGCCAAATTGGGGATTTTGGAGGAAATTGGTGAGATTGGCTAATCAATTGATTGTTGGAAAGTTGAGGTGAGTTCTACTTGCATCATTTGACTTAATAATTTGCTTAACTTGATTGTTGGACACCATTTGGGAAAAACCCCCAAATGGCCGAACCTTATGTTTGTGATACTTTTGGATTTTCCTTAAATTTGCATTCATATTTCCTTATCAAATTAACCTTTATAATGTTATACAACTTTGATTCATTGCTACCTACCATTTTAATTATCGAACCTCATTTTGTCATATGAACTACCCTTATTACCAAACCTTTGATTTATTTTGGATATTGTACATGGCATGGCCATTATTGATATTGGATATTGATATGATTGATACTGAACTAATTGATTGATTGATTGAATCCGGATGCCATTGTTGTTAATGGTATCCCTTGTTATTGACCATGATATGGTTGTGACAGAACTTCCGATTCGACAGAGGAGTGGGGAAATACTGTCAACTTTGTGCACATTGTATATTTGTAATCTAGCTAGGAGGGGATTATGGTCCTGGCTATAGGGCCTGATCAGCCTTATGCTTATTTGCCCTGATATGGATGATTTAGGACCTAGATGGTCCAACGATTGATATGTTTGGAGATTGTATGATTTCTTTTCATACAATCCATCCCTATATCTGTCTTCCCATATATGATACCTAACCTATTTAATGATTATTGGCTTTATTGTATCTTGATATTTATTCGGTACACTATTACCTTTTGATTGGTACCTTTGTTGTATGAAACCTATTATTTATTAGGATGCATGTGAATTCACTGAGTATCATCTATACTCACCCTTTTATTGTTTCCCCTTGCAGAAGAGGATTAGAGCTGCAGAATCCAGACTTCTAATTCTCTGGGAATTCTGCCACTGATTTTCAAATACACTACTTTGAATAATATTTATTTTGGTGTTCATGATCTAGCTGCCCCATGGGTACGTACGGGTTAGCTAGGAAATGAACATGTATCTAAAGGTGACTTTGTTAAATGGATGATATTATAATTAATGTGATGATTTGGGAATTTATACTTCAGTATTTTCAGAATGTATGACAGGTTAATAGAATGATTGGTAATTATGAATATGTTTAATATATTACATTGAATTTATAGGATTGATGTGACTGATATTGGGTTCTACGGGTGCCAGTCGCCATTGGCATCTCCCGTGACCTAGGACCATTGCGGCTCGGGAAACTGGGTCGTGACATATTGCTAACAACTACTAAAACACTGATTCATTAAAATTTGCTACATTGACTCATTGATATCGTATAACCTTGAAACTTGTATTCAATATTCCCCAATTTGATTATTTATTTATTATATTCATATTAAATGAATCACTTATCATATTGATATGTTTATTGTGCCTAACTCTAATGGCTAATTTATATTATCGTATTCCTTTGTGATAACCAATTTTATTGCTACATTGTTATTCTTAAACCTTCCTTGTGAGAACCAAGCCTCACAAGTAAGGTTATATATATATATGTTATTCATTGAGCTTTGTCTCACCTCTTTTAGTGCTTGTTTTTCTTTTCAGGAAATCGATAGATATACGCGGTTCCAGCTATAGTCTTCTTCTACTGCGAATCATATTTATCTATGTATTGTCTCCGCTTTTGGTATTAAACTCAATAGAAGCTCTATGGTTTTGTTTAAAGAATCCGAGTTGTATATATATAGCAAAAAGTAATAGCTGTATAATTAATTTCAGTATACTTAAATGAGAGAACTTAACTTAATTTACCTATATGAGTGTGGGTATTGTGTTGTTAATTATTGAAGTACTTGTATATTGAATTGTTAAAATGGAGTAGAGGGTATAAGGAGAACCTTTGGGAGTGTTGTTTTTTTACAGATTTGATATATATTGAAGGGATGGACAAGTAGGTCTCAAGAATAGAGTAGAAAATACAAAGGAAACCTTGCCTTTTTTTTTTCCTAAAATTCATATATAGGGGTTCAACAGATTTAGGGTGACTTACGGTTTTCTATACCCTAGGAATATCATATCTCTTAAAGTGGGGGATGTGACATTTTTCATATGTGGTACCTCCTTTAAGGCCTGTGATTAGATGTGAGGCTCGAAGAGCTATTGATGAGGATGGTGTTTCTATGTTCAATTTTCTGAAGCTGGGACTGCCTGAATTCACAGGTGAGCAAGGAGATGAGCTTAGTGATTTCCTAGAGCAGGTAGAGAAAGTTGTGATAAGACTACCCTGCTCCGATGCTCGAGCTATTGAGTTAATTGGGTTATTACTGAAGAATAAAGCTTGGACTTGGTTTTCAAGACATATAGAAGGTAGATTATATGGTGATAATCCTCCGAGTTGGGAAGAATTCAAGCAATTGTTGATGGATGAGTTTCTTACTGAGGGAGAGAAAGACAAAAGGATAGTTCAGTTTGAAAGACTAGAACAGGGCAATATGAGTGTACAAGAATATGCTGATAAGTTTCAGAGATTGGTGAAGTATACAAGAAAGATTGTTCCAGATGAGGCTACAGAGATTAGTTGTTTCAGGAGAGGATTGCATGCATCCCTGCATAATGCTTTATTGCCTGTGGAGTTCACATCTTTGACAAAGTTGATTGATAAGGCTACCCAAATGGAATTAAAATATAAAGAAGAAAGTGCAAAAACGGGGAAAGGAAGGAAGAGTGGTAACAAAGGTTAGAAAAGTCAAAGGACAACTGGAGAGCAGAGTATACAGTTCAGACCTGCTGAGAGTATTTGTAGACCTCCACCGAGCCAGCCAACTGTTAGTATTGGTAGAGGACAATATAGATCTGAGGCAGCTTCATCAGCTCCACGAGTATCTGCTAGTGTATCTACAGCAGATTAGTCATTAAAGGCTATACGTGCTTGTACTATGTGTAGTAGGAGACATCCTAGTGTTTGTAGACTGGAGATAGGAGCCTGTTTGAGGTGTGGCCAGCAGGACCATTTTATTAAAGACTGCCCCATCATTAGAATTCGGCACGGAGAATCATCAGCTTCACAGCCTATTGTTCAACAGAATAAAGGATCTTTTAGAGCACCTGCAGGCGGAGGTAGAGGACAAGGTCCAATACAGAGCTCATCTCAACTACCAGCTGCCAAAAGTCAAGGCCGAGTGTTTGCCCTCAATCATTTGGATGCCCGATCATCAAATAGCACTATGGGAGGTACAATTTTTATTCAATATGAATTAGCTAATGTACTTTTTGATTTGGGCACTACACATTCTTTTATGTCATCATCTTTTGTAAAGAAATTAGGAAAGGGTAGTGGAGAAATGCAAACACACTTAGAGGTTTCTACCCCCTTAGGTAGAACAATAATGGTGGATCATGAGTATAGTGATTGTATAGTAGAGATTAATGGAAGAGAATTTCCCGTGACCTTGATAGAATTGCTTGTATTAGAAATGAATGTAATTTTATGAATGGATTAGTTGTCACTGCATCATTGTACCATTGATTGTTTTGGGAAGAAAGTAGAGTTCAAAATTGAAGGGCAACCAACCTTTGTCTTTCAGGATGAAAAGGAGAGAAATTTAGCTTGCATAATTTCTACTACTACAGTAAAGAGACTTCTAAAGAAGGGATGCCAAGGATACTTGACTAATGTAGTTGATATTCGGGTGAATGATAAGGGGTTGGACCAGATTCCAATAGTAAATGAGTTCCCATAAGTGTTTCCTAAAGACTTGCTTGGATTACCACTAGAGCGAGAAATTAAGTTTGAGATTGATGTGTATCCGGGGACTGATCTAATTTCTATTCTGCCTTATCGGATGGCACCTACTGAGTTAAAAGAGCTAAAGGTTCAGTTGCAGGAGATGTTTGATAAAGGCTTTATTCGGCTTAGTAGTTCAACGTGGGGAGCACCTGTTTTATTTGTGAATAAGAAGGATGGAACACTTTGTATGTGTATTGACTATAGGCAGTTGAATAAAGTGACTATGAAGAATAAATATCAATTGCGTAGAATCAATAATCTCTTTGATCAATTATAGGGAGCTGGTCATTTTTCAAAAATTGCTCTTCGATCAGGCTATCATCAATTGAGAATTCAGAAAGAGGATATACCAAAGACAGCTTTCGAAACCCGATATGGGCATTATGAGTTATTAGTGATGCCATTTCGGTTAACTAATGCTCCAACAACATTTATGAATTTAATGAACCGAGTGTTCAAACTTTTCTTAGATAGATTTGTTATCGTGTTCATAGATGATATACTTGTTTATTCCAAGAGTTGAGAAGAGCATGAAGAATACCTAAGGATTATATTGCAGACATTAAGGGAACACAAATTGTATGCCAAGCTATCAAAATGTGAGTTCTGGTTGGATGAAGTATGTTTCCTAGGACATGTTATTGGTAAAGATGGGATTAAAGTGGATCCTAAGAAAGTGGAAGCAGTTTCAAATTGGCCTCGACCGATGAATGTTATAGAAATCCAGAGTTTCCTTAGAATGGCAGGTTACTATAGGAGATTTATTAAAGATTTCTCCAAGATTGCTGCTCCACTAATCAAAATGACCATGAAACAAGTTAAATTCCAATGGGATGATTCTTGTGAAGAGAGTTTTTAAAAACTCAAGACATGTCTCACTACTGCTCCGGTACTTGCATTGTCATCTAGAATGGGAGGATTTTATGTGTATTGTGATGCTTTCAGAGTGGGTTTGGGTCATGTGTTAATGCAGAATGGGAAGGTAATTGCTTATGCTTCCCAAAAATTGAAAAAACATGAGTTGAATTACCCCACCCATGATTTGGAAATGGCTGTTGTGGTTTTTGCCTTGAAAATCTAGAGACACTATCTATATGGTGAAAAGTGTGAGATCTATACAGATCATAAAAGCCTTCAATACATTTTGCAGCAAAAAGATTTAAATTTATGGCAAAGAAGGTGGATGGAATTAGTGAAAGATTATGATTGTCAGATTTTTTAACATTCAGGGAAAGCAAATATAGTTGTAGATGCTTTAAGCCATAAATTGATGGGCAGCTTATCACATATAACAATTCACAGAAGACCAATTGTGAAAGGGTTAAAAGAGTTGTTTGATAGATTGCCCAGTTTCAAGTGTGGCCTATATTGATTGATGAGATTAAAGCCTCACAGGATGCAGATTCTCAATTACTGAAGTTGAAAGAAGATGTTCAGGTAGGGAAAACTTCTGAGCTCCGGATAGATAATGGGGTGCTAAAATTGGGTGATCGATTATGTATTCCTGATGTGAATGGGATCCGGGAAAAGATTTTGGATGAATTTCATCTTGCACCTTACAATATTCATCCTGGAACCACTAAAATTTATCAAGATGTGAGAGATTTCTATTGATGGCCTGGAATGAAGACGCAGATAGCAGAATATGTGCCTAAATGTTTATCTTGTCAACAAAATGTTTATCTTGTCAACAAGTCAAGTTTGAACATCAGAAGCTATCGGGTTTGTTACAAGAGATTGAACTACCGGAATGGAAGTGGGAACAAGTGACTATGGATTTCATAGTAGGCTTGCCTCAGACATCTAGGGGCTATGATTCTATTTGGGTGATTGTTGATAGACTTATAAAATCAATCCATTTTTTTTAGAAGTGAAGTCCACCTATATAGCAGCACAATATGCTCAGTTGTATGTTGATAAGATTGTGCAGTTGCATGGAGTACCAATATCCATTATCTTGGATAGAGGTGCATAGTTCACATCTCGATTTTG
The DNA here is from genome assembly GCA_948193065.1 of Aleurites moluccanus. NCBI lineage: Eukaryota > Viridiplantae > Streptophyta > Magnoliopsida > Malpighiales > Euphorbiaceae > Aleurites > Aleurites moluccanus. The sequence goes on along the minus strand of CANXYC010331130.1, from coordinate 9,309 downwards.
GCAGAAATTTCAAGAAGTATTGGGGACTCAATTAAACTTTAGTATTGCCTTCCATCCACAGACAGATGGTCAATCTAAATAGACTATTCAGACTCTAGAGGATATGCTATGGCTTTGTATGTTAGATTTTAGTGGTAATTGGGATTAGTACCTACCATTAATGGAATTTACTTACAATAACAGTTATCACTCCACTATTGGTATGGAACCTTATGAAACCTTATATGGACGCAAATGTAGATCACCTATATGTTGGGTGAAACCTGGAGATAAACATTTGGAGGGTCCAGATTTGATTCGAGAGACTATGAAAAAAGTGCAACTGATCAAGGAATGAATGAAGACAACTTTTAACTGACAGAAGAGTTATGCGGATCCAAAGAGAAATGACGTACAATTTGCTATTGGTGATCATGTATTTCTAAAAATTTTCCCAATGAAAGGAGTAATGAGATTTGGAAAGAAAGGGAAATTGTCACCAAGATATCTAGGGCCATTCGAGATACTGGATAGAGTTGGGAATGTGTCATATCGCTTAGCTCTTCCTCCTAGTTTAAGCCACGTGCATCCTGTTTTTCATGTATCTATGTTGAGGAAATATTTCTCGGATCCTTCTCATGTCCTTCCAACTCAGAGTATTGAAGTAGATGAGAATCTATCGTATGAGGAATTTCCAAATAAAATTATTGATCGGCAAATGAGGCGGTTAAGGAATAAGGAGATACCAATGGTGAAAGTGCAATGGAAGAATTATGGAGTTGAAGATTGCACTTGGGAAAGTGAATTTGACATGCAGCAGAAATACTCCCACTTATTCATTATTTAAGGTTACTATAATTTTAAATTCAAGGATAAATTTATTTTAAGAAGGGTAGAATGTAATAACCCAATCGAGACCTAATTTAAAATAACCAAGACAAAAGTTAAAGAAGTTGAGACTAAGTCTAGAATAATCGAGATCATAAGTAAACCAATCAAGACCTAATGACTATAAGTTTGAATACCCTTCGGTGTTCGATTTTTAATAAATCTAAAGCAATCTTTTATCCAATTTTTCTTCACACGACTAAAATTAGATAAATAATAGGTGAGTAAAAATAGAATTGAGTGAAATTGGTAAAACTTAAATTTTCAAGTAGTGAATAAAGTACAAGAAGTGAAAAAAATAGCAATTTGGTAAATTTCGAGAGATAAGTCAAAAGAAAATTAATTTGACTAATTAAAAAATAATAATAAATAAATTAAGCATGATTGGAGCAAGTGTCCGGCTACAAGTGTGTAAGTATCCACCACGCAATTGTAATTTTTTTTTTAACTTTAATTCACCTTCCCAATTTTAGGTCTTTATACATTCCATTTTCTTTTTCTTAAAATTTTCTTTTTCTAAAATTTTAATTGGTTATAAACTTATATAAATAAATATAAAGAAAATTAATTTATCATCTTCATTTTCTCTATAGCTTAGCTGAAAATTTGAGAGTTTTCTGTCAAAAATTTTGTTCATCTCTTCTTCCATAAATTACTCTTCCATCACCTCAAATTTCAAGCCTTCTATCCATCAAGCTTCCTCTTTTTATCAAATTATTGGATTTTATTTTTTGAATCTAAAGAAATATTTCAAAAGTTTCAAAGAGGTAACATCTTTAAGCTAACTCCATAATTCAATTTTGTAAGCTTAATTAGTAGATTAGAGACTAAATTAGTGAAAGAAGATAGATTTTTAAACCAAATCTTTAAAATTCTGAAATTTCAGTATCTTGATAGAATATGAAGACTAGTTTTTGGGATAATAGAATTAGATTTTGAAAATTCTGAAAGAATAAAAGTTGTTGATATACATGTGTATAATATATATCTTTAAGAAAGTTTTGCCGAATTCATATTGTGTAAGAAGATATAGGATATTGAGTATTACTGGATCGGATTAGGATTTGGTCAGAGAAAGCCTACTGTGTTTTGCATTTTTTAGTATCTTACGTTCAAAATCAGAGAAAACTGAAAACATAAAAGATATTCCCTTATGTATTAGCTAAGTGTTAGTGAAAATATAATATAATTTGGACATAAATATGTTGAGATATGAGTAAAAAAGTTGAGATTGCTCGGGTAGGATTTGCAGGACATATTTCAAGATGCAGGACAAAATTAGAAAATTAACCATAATTCGCGTAGTACCCAGAAAAATCTGAATTTTTAGTATGTTAAACCCTTATATGTCTACTTTAATTATCAAAATAATTAAGCAATTGGATGAGTATAACTAGAGATATTAACAAAAGTAACTAGGCTACCAGAAACCAATTTATACAAAATTGAAAGGAATAGTTACAATTTGATTCACATTATATGGAATTAAAGTGAATTGAATATTAAATCTATCTAATTACTCTTGTAGCTTCAAAACATAAAGAAAAAGAAGAAGAGCCTTTGGATCATTCCTTTTGCTTATGTTAGAGTGAAAGGTTAAGTTTTTGGAGCTTGAGTTGTAAAGGTGAGTATGTATATATGTCATTTTACTTGAATTTGAATCCAAATGAAATTTGTTAATGTTTCATTGTTTTGAATCCTTGAATTATTGAAACCCTAATTATAGTTGAATGCTTATTGTAACCTTGAAAATAATTGACTATGGAACTTATTTTCAATGCCAATTGTAAACCTTGAATTAGATCCAACCTAATATACTAATGACAGGCCTACTCACCTAATAGAGTAGAATAACAACTGTATCAGGCGTTGTATACAATGAGATTATACAGAAGACCCCAACTGGAGGGATGTTCTCATCCATACAGTTTGATCAGCTGTATGAGTGATAAGCTTGCTACCAGTTGTAGCCTTTGCTTTTATATACGGATTGGAAATATGTCATTATTGCAACCATCCTATGTTATTCCTTTTGACCAATTGAAAATATTTGGATTATTGATTGTATTATTGACCATTATTTCATTACTTTGTTGCTATACATTTCAAATGGCTAATCTGTTTGATTATCTTTATTGTTCATTTATTCTGTAACTTTTATTTACTAAGCCTATCACTTCCCTTGTGAGCTACCTTTCTAACCCTAGCATCACAAGTGAAGTGACATATATACATTACTCACTGAGAGTTATCTCACCCTTTAATGGTTTATTTTTTTTTCAGGGGATATTGGATTAGTGAGTTTCCAGTTTCCACCTTTCTTCTGCTGAGAACCAACCATATCTAAGTATAGTCTCCATTTTTTTTTAGTTTTGGATCTTAGATACTCCATGGTTTGTAAAGAATTAAGTAACAGTTGGTTATGTAAATAATGTTAAATGCTAAGCAAATGTTGATTACTAGTTATATATATATATATGATAGTAATAACTTAATGAATATAATTAATATTAATAATTTGAATATGGACTTGGGATTTATCAAAGTTTTATAGATGAAAAATTTGCTTATGAAGTTAAAGGTATAAGGATGGGATTATTGGATGTGTAATTTTTTTTTTCTGCGGGTTGTGTATTGAAATTTGTTGAAGAAAAGGACTTTGTCCTGGGTAATAGTTGTACATACAAAGGAAATTTTGCAAAAACTTTTCTATAAGATTATTAATTGGGTTTCTGCAGGATTAGGTATCCTTATGGCTTCCCATTCCCTAGGATCGTCATATCTCTTGAAGTAGGGGAAGTGACAGGTTGAACATTTGGTGTGCATAATACTAAAGGCATTTTGGTGCAAGTTCATCAAAAATTTAATATCATAAATCAAGTTTTCAAAGTGAGTAATACAATAGGCATTTCAATTTAAATAACAATTCAATTACAATAGATCAAGTTAGGCTTGGATAATCAAGGGATGATCAATGGCAATAACAAAGAGGGATTCGGTCAAGAAGGAAAATGTAATACCCTAGAAGATCTTATCTTGAATGCATGATCTGGTTTTCAGTTTATAGTTTGAAATCATTGAAATAATTGGAAATAATTTTAGAGACACGGTTAGAATAAAAATGAAATATTTTTCCGAAATCATCAGTATCGAGAACACTGCCGGGAAAATAGCAGTCCGACAAATTTAAGAATTTCTGACCCAAACCTAGGGGATTAAATAAGTTAATTTTATGTGAAATTATGGTGAAAAGAAAGAGTTGAAAAAATATTTTGGAACACTGAAAATAAGAGTAATGACAAAATTATAAATAAAGGCAACTTTGGGGGCAATTTTGGAAATCCATTGTCTAGGATCCAGAAATGACCCAGAACTATTTTTAAATGATAGAACAACTCAAAATAAGGTATTTCAATCCCCATACTTGAGGTTGAATCTAAACAGAATAGACATAATAAATTACATAAAATTTTTGGGGTAAAAAATGCAAATAAGAAAAATTTTGGGCCAAAAGTACAATTAAACAAAGTTGTGGGACCCACCCTTTTTAGAAATTAGCCAAGGTGGCCGGAAATTATGATGGAGGAAATGAATAATTGATAGGAAAATGATTAATTGATTTATTAATTAATTAAATAGGTGACAAATCATGAAATGCTAGAACATTCTATTTTTTTTGTCTTCATTTTTATTTTACTTTGGCTTTGTACATATAAAAAGAGAAAGGAAATAGGAAATCGAGAGGAGTAGCTAAAACATAGAGTGAAAACTACCATAGAAATATGTCTTCCAACCTTTCCAAAGAATCAACCAAAAATAGATAGGAAATGGAAGAAAGAATAAGCTTTATGAAGAAAATAGGATAGAAAATTGTGTTCAAGCTTTTGGTGGAGCAAAAGGAAGTGGGATTTAAGTATTTTGATTTAAGGTAATGATTCTAAACTTATCATTTTTAATTGTATTTAAGAGTTTATAGCATGATTTGGCAAATAATTGAGGTAATTAAGGTAAAAATGTAAAGAATGAGTTAGGGTTTATATAGTTTTTGAATTCTGTTTTAAGGCAGTAACTTATGGTTGATATTTCAAAATTTTAATGACTAAATTTGAAGATGTTTAAAACATGAAAATTGTAGATAAATATGTTATGTAAAAGGAATTTATGAAATTCGAAGTGAGGAAAGAGTTATTGAGTAAAAACTGTGACTGGCCTGAAATTAGGGTTATGGAAAAATGCTACTGTATTTTTATTGTATATAATGATAGAGGTAGAATTAGAAGAAGTTTTAAACATTAAAAGTGTTCATTTGTGTCTTATATATAATCATGTAAAAGGGTTTTTCAATTGGATTTGTGGTTTATGAGATATTAGGTCATAAGTGTAATCTGCTTGGATTGACTGTTTAATAAAACATAGGTTACAAAATTCTATTAATATAAGGACCTTAAAATTTGAATTAGAGAAAGTGTTAAACATTAAAGATGATCATTTATGTGTTAAAAATAAATATAAAATGGTTTTGTAATTGAATGAGTACAGAATTAATTATAGGCATAGAAACATGGCATATCTGGATAAAGGTTTCAGGGCAGTAAACTTTGGAAATTCACTAATAATTGTTCAGTGATCCAAAAATTTTGAAATTTGGATATATTATAATTTTATGTGTATATTTTCAATATGAATAGGAATTATAGTAATTGATTAAGTATTGATTGAGTTATTAGCAAATGAATAGTATTTGCCAGAATAAGATTTGTAGACAGAATGCAGGCAACATGACTGGTTGTAAAGCTTAATTTTAAATTAACGCCATAAATTGTGTAGTAATGGGAATATAGTGAATTTTAGATATGTTAGAACCTTATATGTTAAGTTTAATTAGGAATAATAATTGAAGCAATTGGATTAGTGTAGAGAGAGATATAAGTGATGAGACACAGGTTGCCAGTAAAGGTTCTTTATAGGCAAAACCTAAAACTTAGAAATTTGAGTAATTTTCTTTAATATAAGTATAAGTAATGTAATTTTATGTTAACTAGTATCTAAATGTAAATTAATTGGACATGAAGAGTCAAGAATGAATAAGAGACGTGATGGGTACCATAACAGATAAGGCAAAGAATCAAGGATAAAGGAAAAAGGGAAATGTTCAAGTCATAAGCTAAGGTGAGTAATGTATATATCATTATGCATACCCATATTTTTTTTTGACCCAATGAGCATGTTTTCTTCTTGATTAAATGCCACTTGTTATCGTTGATTATTCTTTGATCTTCCTAAAGATTGAAATTTATTCACATTCATTGATTGCTATTGATATTGAAATGCCTTTTGTGTACTGATTGACAAGTAAATCCATGCGTATCGTTCGAATGCCATTGTACCATAATGTTCCTAATGAATACTGGCCATTGATATTGATTTCCCTTGACCCATTTTACATTGGATTTGACAGAGCTGCCGCTCCGACAGGATAGTGGGTACATACTGTCAGCAATGTGCACATTGAATACATGTGATATCCTAGCTTGGAAGGGTTAACTGTCCTAGACATAGGGCCTGATCAGCCTTATATACATGATATGTGTAACATCCTAGGTTAAACCCTAACACCTAAACCCTAATTGGAGACCCTAACCCTAGCACCTAAACCCTAGTTAGAGTTAGGGGGTGTTTATATGTGATTGATTTTTATATGTGTTATATGATTTATTTGATGTGTTTATATGTGATTGATTATTATATGTGCTATATGATTTAATTGATGTGTTTACATATGTGTTTAATTGCTAATTAATTATTTAGGGAAAATAAATTGAGGATAATAAAATAAATAAATAAAATAAAATAGCTTAATTGGGTTAGAAAAATAATAGGACTTGATTGCAAAAGGAAATAAATAGGAGGAATTTAATTGGAAGTTTGTAGGACTTATTTGGAATAAAAGAGATGGAGGGAGGAGTTAGTGGCAATTTGGTGCATCATGATCCAATGGAACCATGAATTGGTGCATCTAAATCCAATGGATGCATGTATAGAGCTCAAAGTGAGCTTTATGAGATTGAAGCACTAGATTCCTTGTCAAAATCCCACTAACTCATATGTTAATAACCCAAAATTCTGCATTTTGTCAAATTTCCATTAAAAACCGTGTTCCCTCTCCAAAAAACCAGAAAATCCTCTTTTCCTTCAAGCTTTGGTTCGGCCATTGATGAAGCTTGAAGACCTTGGAGCTTTTCGATAGTTTAAGTGAAAAAACATCATCTCATCTTCTCTATTTCTTCAACCTAGTACAAAAAAATTCAGTTTGATGTTCTTGAAGGCTAGGGTTTCAGCCATTTGGAGAAGACTAAGGTAAGGTTTAAAAATTCTGGATGTTTAGTGTTTATTGATGTTTGAATGTTGTTTAGAAACTTGAATGGGGGAAATTTTGCTTTTGGTTAGGGAAATTTCATCTTGACCGAACCAAATTAGGGGTTTGGGGGAAAGTTTGCTTCTTTGTTCTAATTGTATAATTGATGTTGTAATTGGTGTTGAATAAATGTTAGTTGAACAGATGTTAATTGAATGGTTGGATTGAGAATTGAATCTTTGATTTTGTATTTCCAATTGGATCGAAATGAATTGGGGGAAATTTGGGGGAAATGGCCTTTGATGCTTTGATTGAGCAATTGAATATATATATGATGCTTAAGGGATTAAATTTATGTGCATTGAATGTTTAATTAGGAATTGAATTCCAATTTTTAGACTTGACCTTGGACCGAATAGGAAATTAGGGTTTGTGTAAAAATTTGCTTCAAAAATTCTGCAATTAAGTGTTTAAAACTTAAATTGGCATGGTGAATTGATGTTTGGATGATTGAATTGGAAGAACTAACTTCAAGGGAGAAAACCCCTTTGGGGCCGAATGCTTATTTTGGGGAAAATGGGAAATTTGTTTGGTTTTTGCTAAATTGATTTGTTAAATGTGTAATTGGTAGCTTGAATTGTATAATTGTAGGTTTAATTAAGAATTTAAGGTTGGTTTGGGAAAAACCCCCAAATCCGAAGCTAATTAGGGCAATCTTGAGAAAATTGTTTTGAATTGGTGCAATTGAGCTTGGAATTGTTCAATTAGTGTATTTAATTAGGGAATGGTGGAGTTTAATTGCAAAAATAAGGTTTGGATAATTTGGGCCCTTTGGGCCGAAGAGAATAAGACTAAACTTAGGGTTTATTGTTTAATTTGTGTGTGCAATTGATAAGTATATGTAATATTGTTATTGGATGAGTAATTGTAGCATACAGGAAGTGATTTATATGTTTGTATTGAATATGTAATGTGTTTAGGTCTTTACGACCAATAAAGTTCAAAATGCTTTGGCATGAAACTTAGGCTTGAACGTGAACCCAAACTTACTTGATTGTGCTTATAAGATGTGTTATTATTGTTGTGTGGAAAGAAATTTGGGTAAACTCTTTTTGAGTGTTGTTTTGGAATGGCCAAAAGACATAGTGAAATTAGGGTTTTGAATATGAAAGTTGATATGTGTATCTTGTTTGAAATGTATGTGTATATGTATTTGAATGTGATATGTTGGTTCGATATAGTGTCTTATCGGAGAGTTGGTATGTGTATAGTGGAATCCTCCAGAGGAAAGGAGAAAGTGACAGAGCAGTAGGTGCTCGAAGTCTCAGATGGGCATTTTGGTCATTTGCTTATAAGGTGGGTTTATATATATGTTATTGCATTTCTAGTTTAAGGTATTAACATTTGGACATGTTATATGAACTTTGATCATGTTGGATTGATTTTAGACCAATATGGTCAAAGTTGCCCCTAAACGTACCAATCGGCCAAAATTGGGGTTGCCGAAACGGTATAAACTGACCTAAAATTTGAATGGCTATAAAAGTTGTTCTATAAACTGGTTTGACCTCAAATCAAGCCTAATCACCTTATATATACATGTACTTGTATCTTAGATGTTAAATTTGCATACCATATATTGATAACATATAAAACTAGAAAGTCATTGAAAAATGGGAAACGAACCCGTAATTTGGTAAGTCGCTGCGACAGCGCAACTGGGCCCGACGAGCCAATTTTATAAGTTATTCCCGATTGACTCTATATTTATTCATATGGATATATTGACTATATTGCACCTTATATGAGTTGTACTTGTTGCATTTTCATCATATTTTGGAACATTTACATATGGTAACATAACAGGGCTACTTCGATGGTGTAGCAGGTAATTCCATCGACCGTGTGCACACTGGTACTACTTGCCTTAGCTAGAGATAGGGATTTGGCTCTAGCCATAAGGATTGATCCTCCTTATGACATTTATATGGAAATGGAGATGTGGACAGAAGTGACAGTACTATTTGATTATTTGACCCAATCCTGTTTTACCTTATGCATTTGATCCATTTTATTATATTGTCATA
>CANXYC010331041.1:0-11146 GCA_948193065.1 Aleurites moluccanus | reverse complement strand
AACTCTAGGCCTAAAAATTAGGTCATATAACATGCATATATATATATTCCATGCATTCACATATAATTTTAACACATCATAAAGAAAGGAAAAATAATTTCCCTAAAGGTCCCTATTAAGGTTTAGGCTAAGGTGTTACACAGATAAAAGAAGAAGTTAGAGAGACTATGAAGAAAAAGGGTTCCTATGATTATAGAGCATATGAGAATTTCCTTCAGATGGAAAGTATTATGGAAATGGGCAAGAAAGGAAAAACTGTCACCGAAATAAGTGAGACAGTTGAGATATTGAAAGAATTGGCAATGTAATTTACATTTTGGTTCTTTCTTTCAGTATGAACCCTACTTATATAGTATTCCATATCTTGCTTCTATGGAAAAATGTGCCAGACCTATTATATGAGTTGGAAGAATAAGTGTTCATATTAATGAGGAGATACCATAAGAGTAGAATTCATAGAAGGTATAAATTTTCAAGTCCGACAATTTCTGTATAAAAGAATTTTCAATGGTAAAAGTATTGTAGAAGAATCAGACTATGGATAAAGGTACATGAGGAAGTAAACAAATACAAAGGCCAAATGTATGTTCTTGTTGCAATACTAAGATGTACATATTTTATTTAAATTCGAGGACAAATTTATTTGTAGGGGGTATAATGTAATACCCTATAAATTCCTAACTCATGTGCATAAATAAAATTCTCAGTATGTGGTTCATTAGTCTTGAATTGATGGGAAATAATTTTAGAGACACAGTCAGAAAGCAAATTTGAAATTTTTCGAAAACTGGCGGTGTCGAGAACACTGCCGAGAAATTAGCAGTCCGGTCAACAGAAAAATTTCTGAAGTTGACTTGGGAATAAAATATGACCATAATTTATGTCTAATTTTGCTAAAAGGAAAGAAGTGGAAATCAATTAGGAACACTGAAAAGTGAACAATGGCATTTTGGTAAATAAAGAGAAATTCAAGGTGAATAGTGAAAATGGGTCGGTCAGAGTTACAGAATGACTCTAGAACTATTTTTATAAATAAGGATAAATTAAAATAAGCCTATACACTTTTCACACTGATATCTAAATTCTGACATAATTGTCAGAATAAATTTCAGAAGATTTAAGGACCAAAGTGTAAAGGTTGGAACTTGGAGGATTTAGTTGTAATTTGCCATTTGATTTTGTCTTAAATGGCCTTCAAAATTTCGATTTCTTCTTCTCCATTCTTGCCTTCCTCCATTGCCGAACCTTGCGTTTCTTCATCTCCATTTTCCCATTTTCTTATTCCTTATAGATTTCTTTAACATTTTTATGGAAATATAGTAAATCAACCTAGCTAAACTCATTTCTACCATCAATTTGAAGTGAGAAGCAAGGAATTTAGAGGAATAACTCCATATAGGATTCGGCCATAGTGATGCTTAGAGGTAAAGTTGTTGTTTTGTTTCATTTGATTAATGATTTAGTGTTATTTTAGGTTGAATTGAATGGGTATTGAGTTTAATTGCATTAGTTTATCTTAATTTGATGGAATTTCTAATTTGATGCTTGAAATTGAGTTTACATTGCATCATTTAACATGTTTGAATCATTAAAATGTTGAATTGAAACCTTTGGCAAAAATTCCTTCATGGCCGAATCCTAATTGACATAATGTGCCTATGTTTTTGTTTGGTTTTTACTTGATTCTCCTTACCATTTTGATCATATTTAATTGTTGTTTAACCTTGTTTATTAATACCTTGGCTTTGTTGAACAATGTACCTTGTTATTCGTTTGAATGGGAAAGTCAATTTTACACCAAAACCTAACCCATTGGCTTGCCATTGTGTGTCCACCAAGTGTTCGATGAAATGCGTAATTCATTTGCCATTTGGCTATTGGTTTGCATGCCATAGGCCTACCAATTGAATGCCATTGTTGCCAGCGACATTGGCATGCCAACTGACCTACCAATTTCGGCCACCGAACCAACTTTTGTTCCATACCATTATTGTTTACCATAACATGTATCCTTACTAAATTGTTGTATTTCATTATGCCATTGATCCTATGTAATTTGATTGATATTGATCATATTGACAATGATGGTACCATTGTTGCATAATGGTACCTATTGATATGTTATGTCCTACTATTGACCCAAATGTGGTTTGACAGAGCTACCTCATCGACAGGGTAGTGGGTACATACTGTCGGCAATGTGCACATTGATATTGATGCCCTAGTTGGGAAGGGTTATTGGTTCCAGCCATAGGACCTTATCAGTCTTATGTTTATTTGATATATGTGATCGACTGTGTGATTACACATAGTTTACGAGTTCAGGGCCCTCTATCTGTCTTACCATATTGATTTCCCTGATTTGATATGACCATTGCTATTCCTACTATTCACCGATACTGATTCTGTCATTTGTATGATTTACTCCGTACCATTATTTCTTATCCTGTATAAACTATTATTTGAGCCTATATTTTATTGTTGATGCATGTAAATTCACTGAGTATCATCTATACTCGTTCTTTCATTGTTTAACCATTTCAGGAAAGTAGTAGGTTGCAAAATCCTTACGTTTGTCTTCCGTGGATTTCTGTTGCAATCTATTATGTATATTTCTAGATTACTGTATTTATATTTGAGGTTTCTTTATCTAGCTGCTCTATGGGTATGTATGTGTTAGTTAGGAGATGAATATTGTGATTGATATACTTATAATTATATTATAAGTTATATGATGATTTTATGATATGACATGCGAATAATACAGCCAACTGCAGAATGTTTGACAGGTTAACATAATGAATAACAGGATAATATAATGGATGGTAATTATAATAAATGAATAATATATTGAGATTGATAGACTGTGTAATGATACTGGGTTCTACGGGTGCCAGTCGCCATTAACATTTCCCGTGCCTTAGGACCATTGCGGTCCAGGAAACTGGGTCATGACAAATACATAATAAAATATATACATCAGAAACTGTAGCAGAAATCCACAGAGAGACAAACGTCGGGATTCTGCAACCTACTCCTCTCCCGAAATGGGTAAACAAATAAATGGTGAGCATAGATGATACTCAATGAATCTAAATGTATCATCAATGAAATATAGGCTGAATCAATGATATACACATGTTAAGGAATAATGGTACAGTATCAATCGTGTAAGTTTACAGAATCAATATTAGATATCAATAGGAATAGCAATGGTCATATCAAATCAAAGAATCATATGGTAAGACAGACAGAGGGCCATGAAACACGTAGACTATGTGTAATCACACAGTCGATCACATATCAAGTAAGCATAAGACTTATCAGGTCCTATGGCTAGGACAAATAACCCTTCCCAGCTAGGGCATCAATATCAATGTGCACATTACCGACAATATGTACCCACTATCCTGTCGAAGTGGCAGCTCTGTCAAACCACATTTAGGTCAATAGAAATGGATAACATGTCAATAGACACCTTTATACAATAATGGTATCATCACTGTCAATATAATCAATATTTTTCAAATCAAATAGTATATGAATCAATGGTATAGCAGAATACAATATATAAGCAAGAATAAAGGTTATGGTAAACAACAAATGTATTGAACAAAAGTTGGTTCAGCATGGAAAATCGGCGGGTCAATTGGCATGCCAACATCTCTGGTGACAATGGCATTCAAATGGTAGGCCTATGGAATACAAACCAATAGGCTAATGGTAAATGAACTAGGCATTTCATCAAACACATAGTAGGCATACAATGGCAAGCCAATAGGTTACGTTAGGTTACAAACTTGACTTGCCCAATTCAATCAACACAAAGCTACATTGGCAAACAAAGTATAGCATCAAGAAACACAATTAAACAACATCAAAATGGGATCAAATGGCAAGGGAAAATCAAGCAAAAACCAAGCAATTTCAAAGGAATGAATAGTGTACATAGGTTCGGCCAACAATGAGGTTTTAGGGCAAGGTTCCAATCATCAATTCAATGATATAGGCATATAATTTGATGCAATGTAAACTCACCTAAGGCTTCAAATAGCCTGTGCACAAGCCAATTCCACCAAAATCTCCAATTGGCCTATATAGAACAGTTTGATCCCAAATTCAATTCTACATCAAATAAACCACCAATTAGTTACCTAATCATATCCAATTGACTAATTCTAACATCAATTAACATAAACAAACTCTAAATCATCAATTCATCTCTTACAACTTTAAATTAATCAAACCAATTTAGGGATTTCCATCAAATAGCATCAATTGGTGCAAATTGACTTCAAACCCATCTAATTCAACCTAAATAACATCTAAATAAGCAATAAAATCAAACAAAACTCATTCTTACCTCAACTATGATAAAGTGGCCAAAATGCTCCCTCTCACACTCCTTGAAATCTTTAGCTCCTTTCTTCAATTTAGTGATGGAAATGAAGAGAACTAAGTTAGTATGTAAGATTTCTATAGATTTTCCTTAGTAATTTGGTGGAGAAATGAAGAAAATGGAAGAAGAATTGAAAGAAATAGGTTTGACCTCTCATACAAAAGAAGAAGAAGATGATCAAATGACTAAGGCAAATAAAATAAATAGAAAATCTAATTTGGCAATATACAACTATCTCCTCCAAGTTTCATTCATCACATTTTAGTCCAAAATCTTCTATAATTTATTCTGTCAATTCTGTTAAGATTTAGATATCAAAGTGGGGAGTCAATTGTCATGACCCACTTTTGGGCCGCGACGGTCCTAGGGCAGGGGTAGACTTAAGGTCACCGAAAACCCGTAGAACCCATTAAACAATTCATTCATCAATCATTCAATTAATATTAATTCATTAATCAATACTTATATCCCATTTATTTCTTATAAATTTTACAGAAAATTTGTCAGAGTTTTCTTTGTAATTTTAGTCCTATTCCCAACCCAAAACTGGGTCTTTTAAAAATTACACAGTCTGCACTAAAAATTATTTTTACACTCCCAATAATTTGCCAACCTTATACCCTCAACTTCATAGTTCAACAATAACATATGGCACTTCTAATTTTTTTTCAAAACATGTAAATTTCATTTTATTATTTACCTTTGTCACTATCTTTATTACTTTGTTATCATTGACATTTTCAATCATTATGCATTATACATCATATTTTGAATATCACTGTAACATTAAATATTGCACTATTCATACATCATTATAATACCCAATCATCCAATTATACATAGTATCATGGAGCTCTAAGAGATTGACACTTATAACCTTCAGAGAATAATATTCTACCTCGATGTATTTGACATCCCAAGTCGGAAAAGAAATTAACTTGGAATCAGCTTCCTCTAACACATCCCTGTAAAATTATAAACCACTATTTTGGTGAGTATAAAAATACTCAGTGAGCATGCATACATCATTAAACATGAAATAAAAGCGTATAATAATAAAGATCTCAATGGTAAGCAATAAGATATAAATTTGGAATTAATATCGGGTTACAGTATAGCCAAGGAATAAACATAGGCTTAGTATTATATGGAAAGACAGATAAAAGGATGGACTGTATGAAAAGAAATCATACAATCTCCAGTAATCCGTATGTATGGACCATATAGGTCTCCAGTAATCCATATCTGTATCAGTAAGCATAAAGCTGATCAGATCCTATGGCCAGGACCATAACCCCTCCTAGCTAGGGTATCAGTAATATAATGTGCACATCGCCAACAGTATTTCCCCACTACCCTGTCGGATCGATAGCTCTGTCAAGCCATATCGGGGTCAATAACAAAGGATACCATTATGCAACAATGGCATCCAACAATCATTCATTCCAATATCAAATGGTTCAATATCAGTCAATTCAGTTTTCAATAAGAACATTTCGGTATAATGGCTTTCAATTCACAGGTTTACTAATCAATCAGTACACAATAAGCATTTCAATACCAAAAGCAATCAATAAATATGGATAAATTTCAATCTTTAGGAAGATCAAAGAATGATCAAATAACAAGTAGCATTTAATCAAGAAGGAAACATACTCATTGGGTTAACAAATCAAAACATGAGTATGCATAATGATGTATACATTACTCACCTTGCTAATATCTTGAACATTTCCCTTTTCTTTTATCCTTGATTCTTTGCTTTATCTCTTATGGTACCCATCACATCTCTTATTCATTCTTGACTCTATATATCCAATTAATTTTAATTTAGATACTATTTAACATAAACTTACATTACTTATACTTATATTAAAAAAAATTCCCAAATTGCTAGGGTTTTCTGTGCAAAATTCTTTACTGGCAGCCTGTGTTCCATTACTTATATCTCTCTCTACAATTATCCAATTTATTCAATTCTTATTCCTAATTAAATTTAACATATAAGGTTCTAATATATCTATATTTAACTTTAAAATCATTACTACACAATTTATGGTGTTAATTTAAACTTAGGCCTATAACCAGCCCTTCTACCTTGCATTCTGTCTGCAATCCTATTCTGGCAGATTATGTTCCTTTGTTAATAACTCAATCAATACTTAAATAATTACTGAAATTCCTCTTTTCATTGAAAATAGACTCATAAAATTACAACATATCCAAATTTCAGAATTTTTGGATCGCTGTACAATTACTAGTGAATTTCCAAAGTTAAATTATTGTTCTGAAATCTCTATCCAATCATGCCCTGTTTCTATGCCTATAATAAATTTTGTACTCATCCAATTACAAAAAAATTTTATATTAATTTATATAATATATAAATTATTATCTTTCATGTTTAAAACTTTCTCTAGTTCAGACTTTAAGGTCCTTATATTAATAGAATTTTGTAATCTATGTTCTGTTAAACAGTCATTCCGGACAGTCTATATTTATGACATAATATCTCATAAACCAGAATTCCAATTACAAAATCCTTTTACAAGAATATATATAAGACATTAATAAATATTTTTCATGTTGAACACTTATTCTAATTCTGTCTCTATCATTATGTAAAATAAAAACACAGTAGCATTTTCTAGAAAACTTAATTCCAGGTCAGTCACAGTTTTTACCTAATAACTCTTGTTTCAATTCAAATTTTCCAAATTAATTTTACATAAATATAATTAACATATTTATATACAACTTTTATGTTTTAACCATCCTCAAATTAAGTCTATAAAAGTTTGGAATAATAGCCATAAGTTACCGCCATCAAACAGATTCCAGAAACTATATAAACCCTAGCTCATTCTTTACATTTTTAACTTAATTACCTCAATTAGTTGCCAAATAAAACCTTACAAATCTTAATACAATCAAATAACTAAGTTTATGAAGCTTTACCTTAAACTTGAACCATGAAATTCCTTCTCCTTTTTGTTCCACCAAACAGCTCACATAATTTCTATCATTTCCTCTTCTTCCTCTTCTTTCTCTCATCTTTTCCTACCAAATTTTGGTTGATTTATTGGAAAGGTTGGAAGACATTTTTCTTTGGTAGTTTTCCCCCCTCAATGGTTCGGCCACTTCCTTATTAATAGCTATATTTTTTTTCTCTTTTTCCATACACCAAAAGCCAATTTAAAAGAATGAAAGAAATGGAAAATTCTAAATTTTTGGCCAAATGTCAAATTCCTTTTGGATGGATATTAAAAATCTACAACAAAAGCTCTTCCTTCTTTAATGTGTGGCCGGCCATCACTTATCCATTTCCATAGAATTTGCTTTGATTCAATTGGTGGGTCCCACATCTTTCAATTATTGCACTTTTGCCCATAGTTTTATTTATTTACACTTTTGACCCCAAAACTTTATGTAATTTTTTCTGTCTATTATGTTTAGATTCAACCTCAAGTGTGGGGAGTGAAATATTAAGTTGTTCTATCATTACAAAAATAGTTCTGGGTCATTTTTGGATCCCAAACAGTGAATTTCCAAAATTGCCCTCAAAGTTGCCTTTATTTATAATTTTGCCATTACTCTTATTTTCAGTGTTCCAAAATATTTTTCAACTCTTTCTTTTTACCATAATTTCACATAAAATTAACTTATTCCATCCCCCAAAGTTTGGGTAAAAAATTCTTAAATTAGCCAGACTGTTATTTTCTCGGCAGTGTTTTTCGACACCGACGATTTTCGAAAAAGTTTTGCATTTGATTTTTAACTGCATCTCTAAAATTATTTTCCATTATTTCAAGACTTTTAAACCGTAAACTGAGAATTAAGTTATGCATATATGATGGGGCTTCCTAGGGTATTATATCAATAGGCTTATTTTAATTTATACTTATTTATAAAAATAGTTCCAGAGTCATTATGTAACTCCGACCGACCCATTTCTACTATTCACTTTAAACTTCCATTTATTTACCATTATGCCATTGCTTACTTTTTCAGTGTTCCTAAATGATTTTCACTTATTTCTTTTTACCAAAATTACACATAAATTATGGTGATATTTTACCCCTAGGTCAACTTCAGAAATTCTTCTGTTGACCGGACTGCTAATTTCTCGGCAGTGTTCCTGACACTGCCGCTTTTCGGAAAAGTGTCAAGTTCGCTTTCTAACTATGCTTCTAAAATTATTTCCCATCATTTCAAGACTAATGAACCATATACTGCGAATTAATTCATGTATGTGAGTTATAACTTTCTAGGGTATTACATTCAACAAATCAAAACATGAGTATACATAATGATGTATACATTACTCACCTTAACTTATAACTTGTATATTTTCCTTTTCCTTTATCCTTAATTCTTTGCCTTATCTATTTTGATACCCATTACGTCTCTTATTCATTCCCAACTCTACATATCCAATTAATTTCGATTTAGATACTATTTAATATAAAATTATATTACTTAAACTTATATTAAAGAAAATTCCTCAAATTTCTAAGTTACTAGGATTTTTCTGTGCAAAATTCTTTACTGGCAGCCTGTGTTCCATTACTCATATATCTTTTTGCAATTATCCAATTGCTTCAATTATTATTCCTAATTAAACTTAACATATAATTTTCTAACATATCAAAATTTCACATTAAAATCATTACTACACAATTTATGGTGTTAATTTAAACTTAGGCCTCTAACCAGCCCTGCTACCCTGCATTCTTTCTGCAATCCCATTCTGGCAGATTCTGTTCTTTTGCTAATAACTAAATCAATACTTAACCAATTACTGAAATTCCTTTTCCTATTGAAAATAGATACATAAAATTATAACATATTAAAATTTCAGAATTTTTGAATCACTGTACAATTATTAGTGAATTTCCAAAGCTAAATTACTGCGCTGAAATCTCTATCTAGATATGCCCTATTCCCATGCCTATAATTAATTATGTACTCATCAAATTACAAAACTATTTTATAGTTATTTATATCACACATAAATGATAATCTTTTATGTTTAAACACTTTCTCTAATTGAGAAATTAAGGTCCTCAATTCTATAGAAACCTGTAACCTATATTCTATTAAACAATCATTCCGGGTAGTCTATACTTATGACCTAATACCTCATAAACCACAAATCCATTTACAAAATAATTTTAAAAGATTATATATGAGACATAAATGAACACTTTTAATGTTTAACACTTCTTCTAATTCTGTCTCTATCATTATGTACAATAAAAACACAGTAGTATTTTCTAGAAAACCTAATTCCAGGTCAGCCATAGTTTTTCCTCACCTCGAATTTTTCAAATTAATTTACATACATCTAATTAACATATTTATATACAACTTTCATGTTTTAAACATCCTCAAATTCAGTCTTTAAAATTTCGGAATATTAGCCATATATTACTGCCTTAAAACAGAATTCAGAAACTATGTAAACCCTAACTCATTCTTTACATTTTTAGCTTAATTACCTCAATTATTTGCCAAATCATGCTATAGAACTCTTAAATACAATTAAAAATGATAAGTTTATAATCATTACCTCAAATTAAATTATTTTAATCCCACTTCCTTTTGCTCCACCAAAAGCTTTAACATACTCTCCATCAATTTCCTCTAAACCCTGTAACCTATGTTCTGTTAAACAGTCATTTCGGGCAGTCTATACTTATGACATAATATCTCATAAAGCACAAATCCAATTATAAAACAATTTTACAAGCTTATATATAAGACATAAATGATCACTTTTTATGTTGAACATTACTTCTAATTCTGTCTCTATCATTATGTACAATAAAAACACAATAGCATTTTCTGGAAAACATAATTCCAGGTCAGACACAGTTTTTACCCAATAACTCTTTCCTCACCTCGAAGTTTCCAAATTGATTTTACATACATCTAATTAACATATTTATATACAACTTTAATATTTTAACCATGCTCAAATTCAGTCTTTAAAATTTCAGAATATTAGCCATATGTTACTACCTTAAAACATAATTCATAAACTATATAAACCCTAACTCATTCTTTACATTTTTTAGCTTAATTACCTCAATTATTTGCCAAATCATGCTATAGAACTCTTAAAGACAATTAAAAATGATAAGTTTAGAATCATTATCTCAAATCAAATTACTTGAATCCCACTTCCTTTTGCTCCACCAAAAGCTTTAACATACTCTCCATAAATTTCCTCTAAACCCTGTAACCTATATTATGTTAAACAGTCATTCCGAACAGTCTATACTTATAACCTAATATCTCATAAACCACAAATCCAATTATAAAAAACTTTTACAAACTTATATATAAGATATAAATGAACACTTTTCATGTTGAATACGTCTTCTAATTCTGTCTCTATCATTATGTACAATAAAAAAAAATGTAGCATTTTCTAGAAAACCTAATTCCAGGTCAGTCACAGTTTTTACCCAATAACTCTTTCCTCACCTAGAATTTTCCAAATTAATTTTACATAAATCTAATTAACATATTTATATACAACTTTTATGTTTTAACTATCCTCAAATTCAGTCTTTAAAATTTCAGAATATTAGCCATATTTTACTGCCTTAAAACAGAATTCAGAAACTATATAAACCCTAACTCATTCTTTACATTTTTAGCTTAATTACCTCAATTATTTGCCAAATCATGCTATAGAACTCTTAAATATAATTAAAAATGATAAGTTTAGAATCATTA
>CANXYC010330986.1:0-10479 GCA_948193065.1 Aleurites moluccanus | reverse complement strand
TATGTGTGGACGGCAATGATGAAACTATCCTCACATCATTTGCTAGAACTCTCTTGAAATGTTCCAAGTCAAATATATCAGAAAATTCACTGCATTCACCAAATAGAATAAATGAGACCAAAATTAATCTTTAATCTTCTCCGAAATGCAAGAACACAGCATAATCCATTTATAGATAGAAAAACAAATGAACTAATTTGCATAACCTATAACAGAATATGGGCAATTGCAGAATTCAGTCAGAATGAGGTAAATTAATAAACTGGGGGAAACTGTCGAACAATAACTGGAACAATATGCCAGAAATTCATGAAGATTTTTGTTTGGGAAGACAGAATATCAACCAAAATAGAAAACTTTCCTATTCAAAACTGAATAAAAAAAAAGCCTAAAAACACAAACCAAGAACAATGACACCCAAAATAGAAATATTGTATTCTAACATTGAATCAAAACAGCCCAAATTAGGAAAAAAAAATTCCATCTTTTCCTAAGAGAAAGCTCAGTTTCTCAGTTTTTCTTTCCTTTTCTTCACCTAAATTACATAAAAACATGAATTTGAAAACAAATTTTGTTCAAAATTTTTCTGGGGGTAAAAAAAAACATAAATGCAACTCATGAGGTAAACAAAACAAGCAAATTTTTAAGAAGAAAATGGAAATATTAGCTCAATTTTTTGCCAGCCAGATGTTTTACCTTTCATCTCCCCATATGACATTGACTTGCAAGATGGGAACAACCAGAGCAGCACCAAGGATCCTTGCAATCACCACAGCATCTACAATTTGATTCCTTTGCTGATTCATACCACCGGAAACCACCACTAGTAAATACTTTCTCCTATCCTTCAGAGTCACCTCACTCCCTCTCCTATACTCCGCACTGAGGTCCAAACATGGCTTATAACCCAACCCATCAGGCTGCTTCCAGAACTCACTCCCCTCTCCATCTCCATCTGATTTTCCATACCTATTTGACACTAGGGCCTTAGATTGAACAATATTTTTTAAAGGTTCATCTTTTTTAGCATTTTCACCTTTCTTTTCAGTTCTAGAAGCCAAATCTATCTCAGATTTTGACCACTCACCATTCACAGACCTAAACTCTTGATTTTTTTGGCCATTTATTTCACCATTTGAAGGGAAAACAAGCTGTGATCTTGAATGCTCAATTGAGAATGAGTTCCCCTGAGTCTGACTTGTGACACATGGGTATGGATAGAAAGGGACCAAAGGGTCAAGATCAAACCATAGCCTGAGCATACCAAGAAAACCAAAGAGAAACAGAGCAAATAACCAAAATCTTGGACTTTTATACGAACTCCAGCTTAAAAACTTACTTCTTGATGGTTTCTTTGGTGAAAGAAGCAGAGTTTGCAGCGAAGAAGAAGATAAAGTATTGATTACCTGTGATGGAACAGAAATATAAGAAACCTTCTTTGTATTGTTTGATTTTGCCATTAAATTATAAAAGCTCTTTTGCTTCTCTTAGAGAAAGAGAGCCTTTCTTTATTTTCTATCCTTCTTTTTATCTTTTTTTTTAAGCTTTCTAGTTTGAAAGATGCTTAGAGAAACATAATGCCTGATTTTACAGGCAGTCAGATAGAGAAAATAGAGAGAGAATGGGCGGCGGGAACGCGAAGTCTCTACGCGTTGTGGGGAAAGAAATGGAGAAGAAATGGTGTGTTTCCACGGTTTTGATAGGATTATTTAAAGTTATTTGTTAATCTCAAAATTAGAGCGGTAAGTCATTTTTCTACAATTCTATTGACTTTGTTGAGTTTAAATTCATTGCCACCTAAAATAATTTCGAGTAATTTTTTATGTGAAAATTTATTTGAATACACATAAAAATAATATATTTTATATTAAATGTGATTATTATTATTTTTATTTATAACTATTTCATTTACGCTCAATATATTTAATAATATTTTTTTATATGATAAATAGTAATTAATTTAAAAAAATTAAAAGTATCATGTGATTTTATTTTAATGTGCCAAAGTTCATATCAATTTTATTTATTTGCAGTAAGAAATATTTAATTTTAATATATAAATTTATCAAAAAAGGTTATAATATATTATAACAAGTGACATTTATATAATGTATTAATTAATCATATATGATAAAATATCAAAGATATTGAATTTTTACTTAAAAGGTACAATAAAACTAAATTAAACTAATCAACAAGCATTCGAATTCACTTAATCAGAAGTTTCGAATTTAAATTATAAAAATATAAAAAATATTATTCAAATGTTACTCTATAAAAAAAAATGAACGGAATAACTCTAATATTAGGTGAAAATATAAAAAAAAATAAACTAAATTTAATTAAATTTAAATTCAACTAGTAAATAATAACATATATATTTGCAAAATGAAAAAATAATGTTTATTCCACATGAACTAGAATGATGAAAGGGGAAAAATGGTAAGGTAGGGTTCGACATTTGGATTCAAAGAGTAGAATTATTGGAAAAATATATGAAAAAATAATGGGTTTTGCCTAATTTCACAACTTACATATCAAAAAAAAGAGTGATGTGTTATTGTGCAAAAGCCAAAAGCCAGTTGTTTGTCCCAATAAACAATTTCCGTGTGACACATTCCTCTCTATAATTCCTTCTCCAGCCTGTGATGTTCTTAACTTTTTATTTATTTATTTATTTATTTTCCCTTCTTTTTATCGAGTAATTCTTAAAATTAATACTTAAAAAGATAATTTTTAATTACATGATTCAATTATTAGGATAAATCTATCCTAAAATTCATTCAGAGATAATTTAATTATAATTAATTTATAAACTGATTTTAAAATAATCTAACAATTGAATAAAATTAATAATAATAATTTAATTAATACATATTAATTCAAGTGATAAGTAATTTATTATTTTTAAATAAAATCTGAGTTATAACATTATAAAATAAAAAATAAATATTAAAAGGTTTTACCCCTTTTAAGTTTATCGGCAATGAACTTAAATATTATATTATATTATTATATTAAAAAAATAATAATTTAAAAAAATAAAAATTTTAATTTATTAATTATAATATTAATAATTATAGTTAAAACACAACTCTCAAATAATAATATAAAATGTTCATTTTTTCTTTTATCCTACTTATTTAATTTTTTAATATTATTTTAATTATTTTTTTAGTCACTGTAGCATAATCACTTGTTAGAAAAATAATTTTTTTATTCTTAATCTTAAAGAAAACTAGTAAATTAAATTAAAAAGAGTATTAATAATTTCTGGGGATGCCAGCTGTCATGCAATTCTTGTTCACGTTGGCACATTCTCCAAGACAGTGACCTCTCAATGTATGCCGCGTTGGCGTATCCGTGATATGTAGGGTCCATGAAAGTTGTTTAGTCCTAGGTATAGGGACCGGGCAGTTCCAATCGGAATACAAAGTATGTTTAGTTTTTATCTCTGTGTTTTTGTCTCCCCCTTCCCACTAATTAAAGCCAAATATTTGGAAAATTGCTTTTTTTAATCGCTTTAGGCTCAATTTGGCATAAAAATAACTTTTCATATAAAAAAAAAAATATTTTTCTAAAAATAATATTTTTAAAAATAATTAATTATATATTTATATTTGATAAAATATAATTTAAAAACTATTTATAAACTGATAATGATATTTTTATCTATTAATTTTTTAAAATTAACTACGCGTTGAATCTAAAATTCAATTTTCTTAAAAAGCTCAAATTTCTAACTTATCCAAATAATTAAATTTTAGCTATCTAGATAATTACTTTTATTACTTTTGATATTTATCAAACACTGTAAACTGAGTCAAAATCAATTTCTCACCTAAAAAAATTATTTTTTCTTTTCCATAAGCTGTGCCAAACAGACACTTATTTTATTTTTAAAAAATTATTAAATATTCATATTTATGCTTCTTTTTTCTCATATAAATTGTTAAAATTAATGAATTGATAAATTGCTAATGCTTTAAACATTTCTAAGTATAATCTTTTATATATATTTATAAAAAAATCGCTAATAATACTTTGATTTAGTAATGAATTTAAAATTAAAATTTTAAAAAATTAAAATATCTTTCATTCGACTGCGATTCATATTAATTTATTTATTTTTATTTTATATTAACTTTGAGATATATTTATAATATTTATTTGTCTGCTCTTATTCACGTTAGATTTGAATTATATTTAAAATATTTAAAATTTATTTATTTTGACATTACAATTTTGCATATATAAAATTTTATTTATGTTTGTAAGAAAAATATTTATATTGTCATTATATTATAAAATGTCACATATTTCTTTTCTAAAGAAGAAAAAAAAATTATGAATATTCAACTTCATTCAAGTAGTCTTCCTTCTCCCCTAAATGCAATCTTTGGTATATACTTTTCTAAAAAAAAAAATTAATAATCAGATCATGGAAGTTGAGGATTCATAATGCACTAAAATATTATTTGACTTTTAAAGTTTATGTTACCATGTACATAATTAATTTCACAATTTAAGTATCAATTTAACATAATTATTTTTAATACTTTCAAATAATTTAAATATATTATTAAGATTGGATATCCATTAGGAAATTCACTAGCCAAGATGGGTAATTTAATAACTCTCACAATTAAATTATGAATCCATTTCTGAAAAGAAAAGAAAAAAAAGTGGGAGTAAGTTCTTAGAATGAAAGTCTTAATGAAACAATCATTTATAACCAATTAATTAGACCTTTATCTTTCCATCTCTCAATTATCTTAATGTTAAAGTGTAAATTCCCTACCCAAAATCTAATTTGAGTTATATGAAGTAATTATTTTTTTTAAAAAAATATTAAATTTAAGTTTCTTTCTTTTCAATTAAACGTAAAATTTATAAAATAAATATAATATTTTATAATTTATTTTAACACTAATTATTAATATTAAGATTAATTTTGAAACTATCTAATCATAATAAATTAAATCCCATTACCATTATGAGTGAGAGAATTAAACCTTGATGACATGGCAAGATCATTGGGTGCACTGCCCACTCTGATGATATGAGAGTTGAGTTGCTTGTCACTGAAGTGATCTTTAACATTTATCCTTAAAGCCATTAAAAATCTCAATTATGACACATGGGAAAGATATGGGCAATTATATAACCATGATAATTACTTGAAATTCTTCTTCACCTACAATGTCCTAAATTACTATACAATTTAAAATTAAAAAATTAAAAATTTTAATAAATAAATTTAAAAATTTATATTTATATTTAATTTAGTTTTTAATCAAAATTCAATTTCAAAGTTTATTCTAATAATGAATGGATAATATGTAAATGGAAGCCACAAAAATTATTTTAAATTTCTCATCAAAATTATTATGAAAAAAAGTTTGATAAACCTAATTTATTCAATTATCATGTCAAATTATGAATTAATTAATAATAATTAAATATATTAAATAATAATTATTTCATAAAATTTATGAATTATTTATTATAATTAACACGTTAATATGTCATATTATTATTAATTGATTCACAATCTAACTTAAGAATTTATCATTAAGTTAATTTCCAATTCGGATGTGGCAATGATTGGTTTGTCACTTCCTTTTTTTTTTCACAACTGTATGTAAGAGAATAAAATAAAAATAAAAATAAAAATCTAATCATGGTAGTTGTGCGGACCACAAAATGCATTGTTATTGAGCAAATTCTAGTGGAAAAGTTTAATATGAGTCTTTTATTTCTTTTTAATAAATTTTTTTTATTAAAAAATATTTATTCTTTTTATTTTATATATTCTTATTTTAACTGATTTAATATATACATCAAATATAAAAGTTTGAGTCATATTGCTTGCCAACCAACCAATGGAGGCTTTTGAAGTCAAATATCCCTTAGTCATACACAAAGAGCCAACCAAGTTTGTGTAAGAAAAGGACTTCCTTTCTAACATTTCCCAATTAGTTTATTGTTACACATGATAATGATGTTCATTAAGGAACTTCCTTGAGAAACTTCTTTCAACTTTTCTACATTTCTAGATTTTTTTTTTGTTTGGCATTTATACAATGAAATTGTTGAGTCTTAATTGGTGTTTACTGCCTTTTATTCACATTAAAATTATAAAAATTACTTCATTATAAGTCTAAAAAATTATATTTATCATTTTCTAATATATTTAAATATATAATCATATAAAAAAAAATTATTAATTAAGATGATAATATTATATTCTTCTTTTTTTACTCATATAAAATGGGTTTCAATTTCATAAATGAAACAATAAAAAAACTTATTTGAATATAAAAAACTTTTTTTTTCCTAATAATTTATTATTATTAACACCTACATCATTATGTAATTTTTTCGGCCAAAATATATGAAAAAAATAATTTTTAATTTAAAAATTGAACTTTGTGATGTTCCTTCTCTCTTATAATCTAAGATTAAAATGAATGAACTTTCATTAATTTATCTATAATATAAATTGCTAACAAGCATTTGTTTAATGAAGACAATATTATTAATATGAGATCATGATCAATCAAAGCATGCTTTATAAAGTTTATATAAACAAGAGCTGTTGAAAGGTAAACATCATGCAATTGGTTAATTTCTTGCTTATTATTTTATTTTATAATGACCTACCATTAATATTCATATGTGTATATATATAACAGAAGATTTTTACTAAAAAATAAATAAAGGTAAAACTATAAAACCTAAGAACATTGGATGATTTTCTTGAGTGGTTTAGCATTGCAGTATCATCTTGAGACCACTTAGTTGATTAATATTTTTTTTTTTGAGGAATTAATTAGTTGATTAATAATTAACTTACCCTTTATTTGGTATATATAAGTGAATTTGAAAATAAAAAGTTCATTTACAAGTACTAAAATTTGGCTGAATTGAATTCATAAGAGTAAAACAGCATTTTTTTTTTGTACCAAATATGAAATTTTAAATAAATTTCATAAAATATTATGGAATTCACTTATAACAAAAATAGTTTTAGAGATTTTAATTCATTTAGTTTTTTTTTTATTGAGCAATAGCTAGGAGCCATTAAAAATATTTGAATTTCCAATAATGTAGTTGTATTAATATTGTGAATTAGCATTCATTACCACACCTTAACAACTTCAATTATATTTCTAATCTAGTTGTTTAATTAGGTAATTACTTATTTGGGTAGATTGATATGTAACCAGCTGCCAACCCTAGCTTAACAACTTCATAATTCTATATTGTATGTCATTTCTTAGGTGAGAGATCTGAGAGTAGGTGTATTCCTTATATTAATAGCTGGCCATTTTTGCTACTTCTAATAATTAGTTCTTTTCATTTGAAAAATAAAAGGAAATAATTTGCATTATCATTTATAGTCTGAGGAAAAAAAAGAAGAAGAAGGTGTAGATAAAAAGATGGATTTTGGAATTTAGAAATTAAAATTTGAATGATTTTATATAATTAATAAACATAAATTGTTTATCAAGAAAGATTCAAGAATATGTAAACATCAAGCAATAAAAATTGCATAAAGCTAATGGGCATAATCTTAATTAATTAGGTTAAATTCAAAGCTTCATTTTCATGGCACTAACCTCTCTTTCATAATTGTCATCAAGAAATATTTTTTAGGTGACACAATTTTTTCTCACAGAAGAAAACACAACTAAACCACTTAAAATCATTTTAGGAAAAAAAAAAAAATTCTTGAGATGACATAACAGATAATTAAAATAATATATAGCAATTGGTTGGTTAAGATTGGGACAGTAATAAGGAGTTGAACCATCATACTTATATATTTTAACAATCAAATTAATTGAGAAAAGAAAAGAGAGGCTAAAGAAAGGAAAATGGACTTTAGTGAAGAGGAAAAGAAAGTTAATTATGGACATGCAAATATTGAACCACAAAAAATTCTTGCATAGAGAAGGGAGTTTATATATATATATATTGATTGCTTAAATGCGAGAAAAATATTTTTATTGATATTTTTTTTAAGTAGTGGAGAGAAAGAATCAATATTGAATCTATTATTTTAAAAAAATATGTATTTATTATTAAATTATACTGTATATTTTTATTGATATTAAGAGAAAACATGAAATGGGGCAGTTTGCTTGGAACTTTTGGACACACAAGGCACCACTTTAACAAATGATGATAGCTTCACTCTTTAGAGACTTTTGCCTTCTGATAATATTCCTTATGGTCAAGGGCAATTTAATTGTGAAATGGGTCCCAAATTTTGGACCCAATATGAAATTAATGACCCCTTATAAGTATTGGTACTGTACTTTACATTATTTGATGAAACCTTGTGGTACATTGGGGAAGCAAGCCGAATAAAGGCCCATGTTCTTTTCACTTGCGTATTGTTTCCTCCCTATTTGCATTTATGTACTATTAATTTTGGTAGTTTTTTTCTTTTTCTTTTTTAAATAATGGATAAATTATATCAATTTTCATTTATTTTATTAAGTTTATAATTCTTAATTTCTCTTTTTCAATAAATATAAGATTATCCAAGTTAAAATAAATAAATAAAATTGTAAAGAAAAAAAAAATATTTTTTGTGTGATTTAAATTCAAAATAAAGAGTATTAATAACCAATAAAATGAAAAATAAATAATTTATTGAAAATATTTAATCTCAAGTATTTCCTTTATTTTCAAGTTTAGACTTTTTACTGCTTGATATGACTTTAGCTGGTGAAACGCAAGGCATTTTTTTCTTAGCCAACTTATATTAATTGCATATAATTAAATAATTCTATAATTTACTTACAAAATAAGGAATTGATGTATATATACGCTTGCGAATTGCTAGAAAATACTCTCTTTATTTTTTTTATTTTTTTTATCTATCGTTTTAAAAATTCATCCATTTATATTTTTAATTATAGTTTTAAAATTTAAAATAATATTTATCCACTTTTTCCTATTTTATCCTTATAGCATTTAATTAGAATACAATAAGTTAATTTAATATAAGATTAAAGATATAAAATTAAATAAGTCATTTTGAATCTAATTAATAAGTATATTAATATATGTGCAAAACTTTAAACGGCAGATAAAAAAAACGGGTTGAGAGAGGCTGCTGTGCCTGATGTGTCCCATTTTAAATATTTAAATTTTTTTATAAAATTTTTAAAAAATTATATTTTGATAGTGTTTGATGTAATGAATCTATTAATGTATTTTTTTATACTAAATAAAAATTATTTGGACAGCTAAAAATGCATCATAAATTTTATGTATTATATTTAACGGTTTAAATTTAACGTATTTATAATATATTTTTAGTTGTCCAAATAATTTTTATTTAGTATAAAAATATATCAATAGATTCATTACATCAAACACTATTAAAATATAATTTTTTAAAATTTTTATAGAAATTTTTAGGTAGCTAAAATGAAACACATTAGAAGTTGCTGTGTAAAAATATACAGTAACCTCCTCAATAAAAAAAAAAAACTGAGGGAGTAGAAAGTTGGGATAAATTACTACCTATCATTGCAAATTCATTGATAGTTAAATTCATAATATTAACAAAACACTCTTCCTGAAGAATAATAATTAATACATAATGAAGAAGAAAATAAATAGTTTTGTATGGAAAACAAACATTCATTTCTTAAGAGAGAGAACAAATTAAAACAAAACAATTGCATGTACTGTGTGCAGCTATATTGAAATTGTATGTGCTGCAATAAAAGAGAAGAAAATGCCACTGCCTTACCTATAGGTCCCCACTCCCCCACCATAGCCAAAAAAATTGACAAACTAATTTGGGCTAAATTATTTTTAATCATTGAACCATCCAAAATAATAATAATAGACTGACTCCATTTGTATTGTGGACAATCTTGAAGCTAGTTGACCATTAGAGGTGTATGGGGATGCCATTTGTTAGTTCCTTTTAAATGATTTTTTTTTTATAATTTTTATAACAATTTTTTTAAATTTATTTTCAATTAAAATTTAAATTCGAAACTTTTTTATTTTGTAAGTGATTTTAAAATCATTAAACTAAAAGTCTCCTTGATAAAAAATAAAATCAAAATGAAATTTGTGGTTAAATATTGAGTAGGTGAATGTACTTAACCATCTAGTCCACCACTTTCGTTTTTATAATGGTCTTTTATTGATGAATAATTATTGTATATGTAAGTTTATTAACAATTTTTATCTTATCATTAATGAAGAATTGCAATTGTTAGAGTTATTAGGTCAAGCAATGTATGCGATTGCTTGAAGCATTACACCCTAGGTATCTAGTTTGGAATACCTAGCATGCTGTCCCCAGCTAGCATATATATAGGTTTACACTAGGGTTGAACCAGTTAATGGGCTCTTGCCCATTAGGCCCACTACAAAGGTCCTTTACCTATTAGGATTTATATTAGAACATAAAATAGGGTTATTTAATAAACCCAACAG
>CANXYC010330876.1:0-33174 GCA_948193065.1 Aleurites moluccanus | reverse complement strand
TTCTGATTATTTAGGGGTCATGATGTGTGGCAAGATACCGCTCATGATCTACTTAAGTTAGAAAGGTTCAATTGGAGAATTGATTATGAATTAAAGAAGTTTAATTCATATAATCCTTGTTGGACAAGGATTACCTTTTATCGAAATTTCCTATTTTAGAAATAGGAATTCCACTTAAGAGTTTCCTAAATTAATTTAAGAAAATAATTAAGGACTTGAGTTGCCATATAATTAGGGAACCTATTAGGTCACACGCATAGAAGTGTTTCAAACAATAAGTGAAAGAGGAAATTAAATTATGATTCAATGAGATTTAATTCATATATTTAATTATGGAGATTTTGCAATAATTAAATGTGATTAAATTAATTACCTAATTTAATTATTTGCATATGATGTATTTAATTAAATTAGGACCTTAGGATTATATTTAGAATATGATCAATAGGTCTAAAGTCAAATGAGTGTTTTTGACTTTTTCATTAATGACATTATTGTCATTAAACCTATTGTTTTAATCTAAGCCATTAGATTAAAACCTAGTTGGTCAAGAGACTTATAAATATGATGAGATCATAATTAAGTCAATGATAAGTAATAATACATCCCTTTGACTGAAACACCTTGAGAGGAAATACCAAAAGAATTCGGCTAATTCCTTGTATTCTCCATCAAGCTGAAACACCCTTGACTTGCACATAAGGGTTTTTGGTGTCTCTTTCTAAAAAGGCTTATTGTTTGATCTTCGTGTGGATTACTAGTCGTGCTTTCCTCGTCTCGTGGAATGATAGTGGTTTGCTACAACCCTTTCTTGGTGATCAAGTGAAAAAAGAATTTCAAACACAAAGGTAAAAGATCTTGAATCTTGAATCTAATCTTTAATTTTAATCAACATAGAGATCTTGGATTGGGATTTTTTTTATTTTTCACTGCGCCTAACGGCCTAAATGCCAACAACCAGACCACCATTGTTCAAAGAGTCCCCACACTTTCCTTATTTGCACTTTTACCCGATAATTTTCTGTAATTAATTCTGTTATTTTTGTTTAGAATCAAATATCAGTGTGGGAAGAGAAAAGGCTTATTTTAGGCTGCTCTATCATATAAAATTACTTTGGGTTCAATTCTGAGTTTCAGACTGCCAATTTTCAAAAATTCCATTAAAGTTGCACTTATTTACAATTTTTCCATTCTATTGATTTTTCATCTTCCATAACACTTTTTCATTCTTTCTTTTTACCAATAAATAACATTATTTTAGTTCTCTTATTACCTATGAATATGTATTAAATAACTTTAGCTTTGGTGCTGAACTAATTCTTTATTTAGAGTAATTATTTTCGGTGTTATCGGACTAATACTTAAGAGAACTGTCCATTAACTTAATCAAAATTTTATGGTGTTACACAGAGGGTCCATTTTATTTCTCACCACCTTCCTAGTTATTTCCTCTATTTCCTTTTTCTAAAGGGCTCATTGACTTAGGTTCAAATCTAGACATTTAGAGATATTTCCTATATAGCTATAAGAGATCGTGTCTTAGATTTTGCAAGATGCATGATATATGGCGTACAGCAATGCATAGCACAATAAGGCAAACAATTCTTCCATTCTTTTAGAGACAATATGAGAGCCATACGGTATGTCATGCCCCTACTTTTATCATTTTAAGAAATCTTATTTCAAAGTTTTATGGTCAAGTTTCCTTTTAAGTTTCGGATAAAAGGGAAGACCTAAGTTTATCTATAACATCTAACTAAGGGAATTGGTTTTTCAAGTCCCCTATGAAGTTGCTAGACTGTGGAGTCTTTTATGGTGACAGTCCGGATTCAAAACTAAGGTATATCGATAAGGATTAACCAAACCGAGGAAAGTAGTTGCCACTCAATTAAAGGTGTAACCGAGATCACAAATGCAGTGCATTCCCTTCCTCTAGGAAATGAGTTATGATTTTATCCTTGGCTAAGCACCAGGCTGCCTTATCCAAAAATCTAGGTTAGGAAATCAGGTACGGATTGGGGAAGGTGTTAGGCACCCCAGCTCGCCTGGGCATTAGCCAACCTCCCTATTTAGCTAAAAGTTATTGATGAGCCAAAATTAGGTGTAACATTGAAAGAAACAATCCATAAGTAAAAAAAAAAGTTCTATCAATGAAATTTGTCCTCAAATTTTAACTATTTGGCACTGGAATAAGAATGGATATCTAGTTTTCATGTCCTGCTCACTCTTCTAAGTACATTCTTTCATTGTCTGATTGGAATTTCTTTATTATGCAGTTGTCTGACTTGTTGATCTATAATCGTTATAGGTGTTTCCTCATATGTCAAGTCTTCATCTACCTTAATGGCTATGGTTCCAAGATATATGATGGATCAGACACATACTTACGTAGCATGGAGACATGAAATACTGGATGGACATGGCTCAGATTAGGTGAGAGTGCTAATCGATAAGACACATTGTTGACCTTCTCTAATATTTCAAATGGCCTAATATATTTGGGTGATAGTTTCCCTTTCTTGCCAAATCTCATTATACCCTTTATAGGTTAAATCTTTAGGAACATATGATATCCCATAGTGAAATACACATCTTTCCTCTTTGAGTCCGCATAAATTTTCTGTCGGCTGAAGGCTGTCTTCATTCTTTCCTTAATAATGGGGTCTTTCTCCATCGTTTCTCTTATCAATTCAGGGTCTTTTAATTGTTTTTCCCTTATTTCAATCCAACATATAAGAGACTTACACTTCATGCCAAACAATGCCTTATATGGTGCCATGTCAATCAATGACTGGTAATTGTTATTGTAGGCAAACTCAATCAGAGGCAAATATTGGTCCCAATTCCCTTTAAAATCAAGCACACACAACCAAAGCATATCTTCTAATGTCTGAATTGTATGTACTGGCTGCTCGTCTATCTGTGGATGAAAGGTTGTGCTGAAATGTAATTGTGTACCCACCACTTCTTGGAACTTCTGCCAGAATCGTGAAGTAAACTATGTCCCTCTATCTAAGATAATAGTTAAAGGTATGCCATGAAGTTGTATTATATTGTCAACATATAATTAGGTATACTGAGCAGTTGTGTAGCTGGTTTTCACTTCTAAAAAGTGAGTTGTTTTAGTCAACCGATCCACTATTATAGAGTCATATCCCTATTAAGTTCTAGGTAAACCAACTAGAAAGTCCATGGTTACCTATTCCCATTTCCATTCTGGTAATTTTATCTATTGTAATAGCCCTGATGGCTTATGATATTCAAATTTAACCTACTGACAGGCTAAACAGATGGAGACAAATTGACCGACATCCCTCTTCATGTTAGGCCACCAATAATGTTCATTCAGGTCATGGTACATCTTTGTTACACTAGGATGAATACTATATAATGCGTAGTGCATTTCCTTCATGATTCGCTCCTTAAGCCCATCTACATCCGGCACACATATCCATTTCCCACATTTTAACACTCCATTATCAATGTAATACCCTAGGAGATCTTATCTTGAATGCATGATATAGTTTTCAGTTTTTGGTTTGAAATTATTGAAATGATTGGAAATAATTTTTGAGACACAGTTAGAATACAAATGAAATACTTTTCCGGAAATCGTCGGTGTCGGAAACACTGCCGAGAAAATAGCAGTCTGACTAATTTAAGAATTTTTTACCCAATCTTGGGGGGATTAAATAGGTTAATTTTATGTGAAATTATGGTGAAAATAAAGAGTTGAAAAATATTTTGAAACACTGAAAAATAAGAGTAATGGCAAAATTGTTAATAAAGGCAACTATGAGGGCAATTTTGAAAATCCACTGTCTGGAATCCAGAAATGACCCAGAACTATTTTTAAATGATAGAACAACTTAAAATAAGGTATTTCACTCCTCACACTTGAGGTTGAATCTAAATAAAATAGAAATAATAAATTACAGAAAGTCTTGGGGTAAAAAATACAAATAAGGAAAATTTTGAGCCCAAAGTGTAATTAAACAAAGCTGTGGGACCTACCCATTCTATAATTTAGCCAGGTTGGCTGGCCAAGGGTGAGTAAAAATGAAAAATTGATAGGAAAATGATTAATTGATCTATTAATTAATTGAAAATGTGACAAGTCACCAAAATTCTAGAAAATTCTACTTTTGTCTTCATTTCTTTTTGGTTGGCCTTTAGTATATATAAAAAAAAGAAGATGAAAATAGCAAATGGAGGAAAAGTGGCCAAACCATAAGAAGAAAAACAACCAAAGAAATAAATCTTCCAACCTTTCCGAAGAATCAACCAAAAGTAGATAGGAAATTGAAGAAGGAAGAAGCTTTATGAAGAAAATAGGATAGAAAAATTGTGTTAAAGCTTTTGGTGGAGCAAAAGGAAGTAGGATTCAAGTATTTTGATTTGAGATAATGATTCTAAACTTATTATTTTTAATTGTATTTAATAGTTTTAAGGTTTGATTTAGCAAATAATTAAGGTAATTAAGTTAAAAATATAAAGAATGAGTTAGGGTTTATATAGTTTTTGAAATATGTTTTAAGGCAGTAAATTTTAGTTAATATTCCAAAATTTTAATGACTGAATTTGAAGATAGGTAAAACATAAAAGTTGTAGATAAATATGTTGATTAGATGTATGTAAAATTAATTTTGAAAATTATAAGTAAGGAAAAATTTATTGAGTAAAAACTGTGACTAACCTGGAATTAGGTTTTCTAGAAAATGCTACTGTATTTTTATTGTAAATAATGATATAGAGAGAATTAGAAGAAGTGTTCAACATGAAAAGTATTAATTTATGTATTATATATAATTCAGTAAAAGGGTTTTGTAATTATATTTTTGGTTTATGAGATATTAGGTCATAAGTGTGGACTGCCCTGAATGACTATTTAACAGAACATAGGTTACAAAATTATATTAATATAAGGACCTTAAAGTCTGAACTATAGAAAGTTTGAAACATGAAAGATGATAATTATGTGTTATCTAAATTAATGTAAAATGGTTTTGTAATTGTATGAGTATGGAATTAATTATAGGCATGGAAATAGGGTATGTCTGGATAAAGGTTTCAGGGCAGTAGTTTAAATTTGGAAATTCACTAATAATTATTCAGTGATACAAAAATTCTAAAATTTGGATATTTTATAATTTTATGTGTCTATTTTCAATAGGAAAACTAATTACAGTAATTAGTTAAGTATTGGTTGAGTTATTAGCAAAAGAACAGTATCTGTCAGAATAAGATTTTAGGCAGGATGCACGCAACAGGGCTGGTTGTAAGCATGAGTTTAAATTAACACTATAAATTGTATAGTAGTGAAAATAAGGTGAATTTTGGATATGTTAAATATTAATATGTATAGTCTAAGTAGGAACAAGATTTGAAGTATTTGGATAAGTATAGAAAGAGATATAGATTAAAGAACACAGGCTGCTAGTATGAAATGTTACACAGAAAACCCTAGTAACTTGAAATTTTCTTTAATGTAAGTATAAGTAATGTAATTTTATGTTAAATAGTATCTAAATGGAAATTAATTGGATATGTAGAGTCAATAATGAATAAGAGATATGATGAGTACCATAAGAGATAAGGCAAAGAATCAAGGATAAAGAAAAAGAGAAATGTTCAAGTTATAGGCTAAGGTGAGTAATGTATACATCATTATGCACACCGATGTCTTGATTTGTTGACCCAATGAGTATGTTTCCTTCTTGATTAAATGTCACTTTGTTATTGTTGATAATTCTTTGATCTTCCAAAAGATTGAAATTTATCCATAACCATTGATTGTTATTGATATTGAAATGCTTATTACGCTTGATTGACTATATACCCGAATTGCTCCTAAAAGTTTGCATACCAAATGTTTTAACCCTGATATTTATTGTTAATTGCTACTTTTGTATCAAATAAAGAAACCTATACATGATTAATGAAATGTATTGACAAGTAAACCCATATATATCGATCGAAAGTCACTGTACCATAATATCCCTAATGAATATTGATATTGTTATTGATTTTCATTGGCCTATTTTACATGTGGATTTGACAAAGCTACCGCTCCGACAGGGTAATGGGTACATACTATCGGCAATGTGCATATTATTTACTGA
The DNA here is from genome assembly GCA_948193065.1 of Aleurites moluccanus. NCBI lineage: Eukaryota > Viridiplantae > Streptophyta > Magnoliopsida > Malpighiales > Euphorbiaceae > Aleurites > Aleurites moluccanus. The sequence continues at coordinate 27,052 of CANXYC010330876.1, read as the reverse complement.
TGCCCTAGCTGGGAAGGGTTACTGGTCCTAGCCATAAGACCTGATCAGTCTTATGTTTACTGATATGACTGGAGACTGTATGTTTACATATAGTCTATACTATTTTGGCCCTTAATCTATCTTATCTACATTATACAAATATTGTTTACATGTTCATTGATTCCAAGCTTATAGCTTATTGCTTATCGTTAATATCTTTTATTATCATATGATTATATCTCCTGTTTAATGATGTATACATACTCACTGAGTATTTTTATACTCACCAAATAGTGGTTTATAATTTTTACAAGGATAAGATAAGAGGAAGCTGATTCCAAGTCAATTTCTTTTCCGACTTGGGATGTCAAATACATCGAGGTAGAATATTATTCTCTGAAGATTATAAGTGTCAACTCATAGAACTCTATGGTACTATGTATTATTAGATGATTGAGTACTATAATGATGTATGAACATTAAAATAATTGACAAATCAGTGGTATTAAAAATTGTAATGTGTAATGCTTAATGATTGATAATGACAATGATAGTGAAGTGATAGAGATAGTGATACTGAAAATGCTAAAATATTATTTATATGTTATAAAAGAGATTTAAAAGTGTTGTGTATGTCTATGAAACTGTGAAGTTGAGGGTATGAGGAAGGAAAATTATTGGGAGTGTAAAAATAATTTTAGTACAGGTTGTGTAATTTTGAAAGACTCGATTTTGGGTTGGGAATAAGGTTAAAATTACAAAGGAAACTCTGGCAAAGTTTATGTAAAATTTATAAGTAATAAATGGGATTTAAACATTAATAATGAGTTAATATTGATTGAATGGTTGATAAATGGATTGTTCATGGGTTCTATGGGTATCCGGTGACCTTAAGTCTACCCGTACCCTAGGACCATCATGAGCCAAAAGTGGGTCATGACAATCAACTGTGAATTCAAATACTTTCCCAGCTTGAACATCTTCTTTCAACTTCTTTAACTTAGAATCCATATCTTGTGCTACTTTAATTTCATCAATTAAGGTTGGCTTCACATGGAACTAGGCTATCAAAGCTTAGTATCAATCCTAGGACCCCAATTCAAATTGTACCCCTATGTCCAGTAACTCTTTCATCTCTCTTATTATTGGTCTCTTTACAGCTGTGATGTGAGCTAAACTCTCCATAGATTTCATGCTTCATGCATCTGCTATAACATTAGCCTTGCTTGGATGATACAATATTTAGCAGTTATAGTCCAACAATAGCTCAACCCATCTCCACTGTCGAAGATTCAGATCTTGTTGTTGCAGGATGTACTGTAGGTTTTTATGATCAGTATAGATCTCATATTTCTTCCCATAAAGATAATGCCTCCAAATCTTTAAAGCAAATACAACTGTAGCCATTTTCAGATCATATGTAGGATAATTCAACTCATGTTTTTTTAACTGACGAGAAGTATAAGCAATTACCCTCTTATCTTGCATCAAAACCCAAGTTCAACCCTCGATGCATCGCAGTACATCGTGAACCTACCATTCTCTGTTGATAAAGGTAACATTAGTGTTGTAATACCCTAGGAATTGCAACCATAATTGAATAATAACATAATAATTTATTGGTCTAGGAACATCAAAATAACTAAGAATAATTTTTGAAACACAATTAGAATGCATTTATGATACTATCACGGAAAATATCAGTGTTAATAACACTGGTAGGGGAAATAATAGTCCGGTGGACAGATGAATTTCTGATTCAGACCAAGGGTTAAAGAATCATATATTTATATATGAAATTATGGTAAAAAGAAAAAGGTGAAAAATGTTTAGGAACACTGAAAATTTAAATAATGGCAAAATCGTAAATAAGTTGAACTTTAGGGGTATAGTGGAAAATCAACTGTTTGAGTTTCATAATGGCTTTGAAAGTATTTTTATAATAAAGTACATATAAAAAGAAGCCATTTCAGTTCTCACTTTTAAATCTAATTCTCAACAGAATTGTCAGAATAAATTACAGAAGGAAATGGAGTAAAAGTATGATTATTGAAAAGTTTAAGGACTTAAATGTAATTTTTCAATTAACCCACCTATATAAGCAACACTTAGAAGATTTTTGGACATCTTCTTCTCCTTCTCACCTTATGGCTGAACCCCTTCTTGGCTATTCTCCACCATTTTCAAGCTTGTTTTTAAAGAAAATTCAATAGAAAACCTTAAAACAACCTTGTATCTTCCATCTTTCATCCATTTCTCACCTTGAATCACAAAGATTCAAGAATAAAGCAAAGGGAAGTTTCGAGTGGATCATCACCTTGAGGTAAAGAATTGATTTGTTTGGTTTTATGATGGATTTAGGTGTATTAGATGATAAAATAGATGAGTATTGTGTTTAATTGCATCAATTGATGCATTTGAAGAGTTTTCCCCAAGTTGAAACCCTAGGTTGAAGTTGTATGATTTGGCTATTTGATTTAATATTAGTTAATGTTAATTAAGCTTAGAATATGTTAGTTGGAGTCTAATAGGTGGATTAAATTTGATTGGCTTGATGTAGAAAGTGAAGATTTGGAAAGTTGCCATTTTTGCCTAGAAATTGGTGGGAAATCAATTTTGCTAGGTGCTTTGAAGTGTGAGGTAGTTTAATATGCATCAAACATCATGCCTAATGTGTTAAAATGTTGTTAGGAAAATTTTCCCAAAATGGCCCTCTTGGCCGAACCACATATGATCATTTTTCCTTTGATTTTCGCCTTATTTTTCCTTTGATTTTCCTTGCCATTTTGATTCCTTTGATTGTGTCTATTATTGGAAAATTGATGTTTGTTGCGTTGCCTACAATGTGAGATGTTTGTTGATAACATGGGCAATGTTAATGTTGCACCATAACCTATCCAATTTATCCATCCATTGTTGCACACTAAGTTTTCGATGAAATGCCTTTTCAAAATCCATAGGCCTACAATTGATTTCTTCCATAGGCCTACCATTTGAATGCCATCATCGCCAGCAACATTGGCATGCCAATTGAGCCAACTTCTTGACTTGTATTGTCCAACTTTTGATTCATCCCAATGTTAATTGCTAATCATAATACTACTGTTTATTGATTCATCCATTGCTTATCCATTGCTAAATCACAGTCTCATTTGATTATTCACGAGCTACTGCTACTTGATGAGATTGTCATTGTGTATTGATATTGATTGACTTGTTCTATGATCTTATTGCTTCCAATGAGATTTGATAGAGCTGCCTCACCGATGGGATAGTGGGTATATACCGTCGGTAATGTGCATATTGTATAATGATTGCTCAACAGTCTGACTTTTCCAAAGCCCTGACCGCTTAACAAACCAGCTTCCACAATGCACTAGCCTATGTGACCAAAGCTTTGAATTCCCAGATTGATGACATAAAATCCATGAATTAGACCAGGCCCAAACCAACTGATCCAAGCTCTTCAAATACACCTCAAGTTAACCTGACCAACACCAACCCTTCCTTTTCCTTGAATCCTTTTCAAGGTAAGGAAACCTTCACCTGGTCACCTATGGAAAAGTCTATGAAATGCAAAACTGTTATGTTAGAACAAGGCTATCTAATGGAGAAAAGATACAAGCAGAATAACACCTTCACTTCCATTATCTTTACCAAACAGAAGAGTCAGTCTCTGAAAAGGAAATTCAAGGATTTGGGTATGCCCTTGAGCTTTGTTTATAAGAAGGCTTTGGAATCTAAACCGGTCAGACCTTTAGAATCAAAGGTACCTCCTAACCCTTTGCCTAAAAGCCGGAATATGAATGAGTATTGTGATTATCATCAAAGTGATGGGCATAAAATGAATGTGTGCAAGAACATAAGACACAGAATCCAAGATCTCATTGACATTGGAGATATCCTTTCCCCCTGGTCTGATATTCGATGCCCCCATTTACCTTTGAACCGTTATCAATCCCTTCAGGTCTAAAGATTCAGATTAGAAGAAAAGTAATTGGAAATAGACCCCACCTCATCAACCAACCAAAGCCCAAATTAGCATAGTTTATGGAGGAATTCAAGCCCAGTTAATCTGACATGTCTGAGATTGAATTCAAATCAGAGTCTAAGTCCAAGTATGAGTCTAAGTTGAGTCATGAGTCAAGTCATAGTCTAAATCTGAGTCATAGTTAGAGTATTTTGAATCTCGTTTCTTCTCATTTCCTTTTTTGAGCCTGTAATCAACCTTTTTTAGTCTATCCTGCAATTTTGATGTAACCATAGGTGATGGTACTCTTTTTCATAATAAAAGCTTTAATTCTTCTTATATCTTCCTTTTCATTTTAATTGCTTTATCTAATTTGAGTGAAAAAATATGTGAAAAAATGATGGAAAAAAATGAAAAATGAAAAAAAAAAAAAGAAAAAAAAAAGAATCAATTATCTTTGGCACAGATAATAAACTGAAAATTGCAAACATGGCATCATCATTTTATAAGGCTTCTTTATTCAAAACAGTTCAGGAATTCTTAGATGTCTTTGCCTAAAGTCCTGAGCATATGACGAGTATTGATTCAAGTATAACAGTACATAAGATTCCAACCCTGGAGAATATAAAGCCTGTAAAGCAGAACTTATGAAGGTTAAGGGCAAAATTTTCGAGCTGCTCTAATTTTTGCCTCAGCCGCCTTATTCGGGTTTTCAACTTAGAGAGCACAAGTCAATTAATCTGGGCATAAAATGATAATTTTATTATGCATTGGACTGTACCCGAGATGGGCTGCCTACGTATCTCCATTTGAAATTTTTTTTTCACATCAAAAATTTTTTTGGGAGAATCAGGTCCTCGTAGTTCTGTTCATACAAAGCATCATGAAATGGAAACTACACAAAGTACCTTTTCAGTTGATCAAGATTTCTAGGATTCAAAAATTCATTCCCATCCAAATCCATGAGTATGACACCTCCTCCGAACATGATCTTTTTTAGCACATATGGGTCGGCCCAGTTTGGTCTGAACTTCCTTTTTGGATCATGCACAGGAGCTCTGATTTCCTTTAGCACTAAGTTGCCCTCTTCTAATCCCCTGTTGATTACCCTTTTATTAAAATGACAGGCAAGTCTTTGTTGATACCCTTAGATTGGATAGAGTGCACCATCCTTTTTTCATCAATGGCATTCAACTGATCATGATATCCTTTGATCCACTCTATTTCACTAAGCTGGTTTTCTTGCATAACCCTCACAGAGCGTATCTATACTTCAACTGGAAGCACCGCTTCCATCCCGTATACCAGGGAATACGGAGTTGCCCCTGTTTGTGTGTGAATGGAGGTTTTATATCCCCATAATGCAAATGGGAGGCACTCATGCCAGCCTCTATGATTGGTAATCATCTTTTGCATAATTGTCTTGATGGTTTTGTTCACTGCCTCGACTGCCCCATTAGTTTGAGGGCGATAAGGTGAAGATCGATGGTGTTAAATCTTTTCCCTCTTAAGCAGACTTACTACTTCCTTTTGGAAATGGGAGCCATTATCTGTGACTATCTCAAAAGGCAATCCAAACCGACAAATGATGTTAGTTTGGATAAAGTGTGTTACCTTCTTAGAATTCAGCACGTGTTAGGAGGTTGCTTCCACCCATTTCATGAAGTAATCTATTGCCACCAGAATATACTCATGTCCAGTCAAAGATTTGAGACTGATGCGTCTTATGACATCAATACCCTATGTAGCAAAAGGCCAGGGAGTTGTAGTCGGATGCAATGAGACAGGAGGTCGCTTCTGAAGCTTGGCAAATATCTGGCATTTGTGACATCTCTGTACAAACTTAGCACAATCGAGATTCATTGTAAACCAAAAATACCCTACATTCGTGATTTTTCTGGCCAACACAAAACCATTCATGTGCTGGCCTTCGTTGCCGCTATGTGCCCATTCCATAATCTATTAAGCTTCCTCTTCTGTCACACACCTGAGGTGGATGTTATCCCATGCTCTCTTATATAACACGTCACCATTTGGTATGAAATTACTAGCCAATTGCCTTAGGGTCCTCCGGTCTGATTTGGATGCCCCTTCCGGATACTGATCATTTTTCAGAAGATTGAATATGTCCCAATACCATGGCTTACCATAGGCTAATTGAACTTGCATACATGTTGTATGATAACCTAGTTGCCTTAGCACTTCAATAACCACAGGTCATATAATTTCATTTCCTATCATATCTATCATATAGGCCAGAGTTGCTAAAGCATTGGTGAATTGATTCTTGGCTCGAGGTAGATAATGGAAAGATAATTGACGAAAACTTTCTGCTAGATCAGCTACGCATTGATAGTAAGGAACTAAACGCTCTTCTTTTATCTTCCATTTACCCAAAGCTTGTGAAACAATCAAATTAGAGTCCCCGTAGACCTTTAGGTAATCAATCCTCATGTTAATGGCTACCTCTAAGCCATATATACAAGCTTCATATTCTGCTTCATTGATCGTCACCTCAAAAGCTAACTTAATGGCCATGGATAAATGATACCTATCGGGTATAACGAGTACTATTCCAGCACCATAACCCTTGCTATTGGCTACTCCATCAAAATATAACTTTCATACTTCAGGTTCCAAATCTATCACGTCCTCATCTGAAAACTCGGGTTCGAATGGCTCGCCATCTATTGGAGCAGTAGGTAATTAGTCAGCTATCACACTCCCTTTGGTAGCCTTCTTTGGAACATATTTGAGATCAAAAGCTGCTAGAACTACCAACTATAGTGCAATCTTGGTGTCAAGAACAGGCCTCTCCATAAGGAATTTCAAGGGGCTCTTGTCAGTGAAGACATGCGTAGTGTACGAACCCAAATAATGTTGCAGCTTATGGCATACCCAAACCAAAGCAAGACAAAACTGCTCAATCTGATTGTACTTGATCTCTTGAGCAAGCATGCACTTACTCAAATAATAGATGGCATTTTCCTTATATGAATTCATAGCATTTTGAGTGAGTATTGCCCCCATAGCTTTTTTGGTCACGGAAAGGTATAACAACAAAGGTTTACCAAGCCTAGGAGGTTGCAAGACAAGAGGAGTTAGCAAGTACTGTTTGATCTTTTCAAGAGCTTGCTGACATTCATCATTCCATTCCTTAGGAACTCTTTTCCTTAGTAATTTAAAGATGGGTCCACAAACATCAACCATTTGGGAAATGAACAGGCTAATATACTATAAATGTCCTAGAAATCCCCTAATCTCTTTCTCTGTTTTTGGAGCTGGCATCTCTAAGAAGGCTCTTGATTTAGTTGGGTCTATTTCTATCCCCTTTTTACTTACCATGTGACCTAAGAACAAACCTAAGGACGTACCGAAAACACACTTTGCCTGATTCAACTTTAGATTGTACTGTCTCAACCTAAGGAAGAAGCATCTTAATGCATTTATGTGTCCTTCTACTATTTTGTACTTGATAACCATGTCGTCAATGTATACTTCCACTTCCTTATGAATCATGTCATGAAAGATAGTTGTAGCTATTCTCTGGTATGTCGCCTCGGCATTCTTTAAACCAAAAGGCATGACCTTGTAGCAGTAGGTGCCCCATTTCTTCACAAAGGTTGTCTTTTCCTTGATAGGTGGATAGACTTGTATTTGATTATATCCCGTATATAAAATAGTCAAGGAGACTGCCTCAGATCTGGCCATGCGATCAACTGATAAGTCTATGTGAGGTAAAGGAAAATCATCTTTTAGACAGGCTTTGTTCATATCCCTGTAATCCACACATATTCTTACTTTCCCATCCTTCTTGGGCACAAGCACTATGTTGGCTAGCCATGAAGGGTAAGTGACGGGTTCAATGAAACCGTTCTTCAATAACCTGGCAACTTCCTCTTTGACCTTGAGAGACCATTTTGTCTTCATCCTTCGTAACTTCTATTTTACAGGCTTCATATTCTCATAGGTCTGAATCTTATGGACTGCTATGCTTGGATCGACACCCATCATGTCTTCAGGTTTCCAGGCAACACAATCTAAAAATTCTTTAACAATCTTAATTAAAGAAACCTTATCATGGAATGATTATGCAATGAATGTGAATTTCAATTTATCATCTGTGCCCAGATTTATTGATTCTTTATTTTGTTCTTTTATTTCATTTACTTCTTTTTCTTTTGATGCCTCTTTTAAATTGAATTCATGGAGAGGGAAAAAATACTCAAAGATATAAGAGAAAGATTGAACATTTTCATTGATAACAAAAGCTTCGTCCTCGTGGACTACATTAAAATTAAAAGAAAGACCAAGGAGATCCATTACAGACTCTATAGAGTAAAAAAAAAAAAAAAAAGAAATAGACTCAACAGATTCTGACTCTGACTTTAGCTTGGTCGGGAAAAAAAATAAGTCATCAAGGTCGGGAAGCTTCTCAATATGCCAATTATCAGGTGCAATCAAGATTGGATGGATAAGCTTGGTGGGGTCTGATTCCAGCTCATTTCTAATTATAAGGACTTGCTCAAAGAGAGTAGCCTCCATATTTTCCTCACAATCTTGCTCTAATAGATAGATGGGCTCGCAATCCTCCAAATTGAGCCTGATATCAAAGAAAATTTCAAAACCTGGGATTAGCTTTTTAGCTACAGAGCAAAACCAAGGTTTAGGAAAACCACAAAAGGGAAAGTCCTCTCCCTTTTTTACAAAATGTCCATTCAAGGTTTTGAAGTAGGGACGCATCTGCCAGTCATAGGTCTCACCTTTCCTCTTAGCCTCAGCTCTCCTTTTAGCTTCTATCTCAACCTCCTCCAACTCCTTTTTGGTAGGTTTATAACCAAGTCCAAAAGGTGAGTTGGTTACTGGGTACTCATTGAAAAAGGTTATTCCTTGTTGGTTCCTCTCAAGATCTAAACCGGGGAAATAATTCATTTTCTTTAAGATGTTAGCCACAGTTATATTTTCGAAAGGATCGAAATCAAAGGGGACTGACTCTTTACCTCCTTCTTGTTCAATAAACTGGATGGTGTCAAAAGAGAAACCAGACAAAGGGACAATGTTCAGGTCGGGCTGAATTCCCAAAATGGGTACATAGCTGAGGACCTCGCTTTTACCATGTATGTCACCCTTGATAGCCACTACAGCAGTCTCGTGAGGTATTTTAAGCTTTTGATGCAAGGACGATGGGACTGCTCTCGCCTCATAGATCCAAAGCCTTCCAAGGAGGAGATTAAAATAAGCGGGCACATCAATTACATAGAAAGGGATTGAGGCAGTGATTGGTCCGATTGTCACATCAAGAGTTGCCACATATAAAACTTCTCTCTTGGTATTAGCATATGCCCTCACAATCTGGTCGAAGGGAGTAAAATCTTTAGCCTTCAGGCCCAAACAACTTGCAACTTTCAATGGGCAAACATTCAGGACTGACCCATTATCTATCAAAACCATTAGGATTGTCTTCCCTCATGTCATCACGATTATGTACAGTGCATCATTGTGATTTCCTCCTCCTTTAGTTAAATCATAATACATGAAAGAGATGGAAGCCACCTTGGTCGAGCTAGTGAGTGAGGTAACTAGGGCTTCAAGAGTTGATTGGGGCTTGTCACTGATTCAATGCTTTGCAAAAAGCTTGGCGATGTGGGAAAGATGACTGGATGAGACTCAAAATGGGGATGCTAGCTTAAGTTTTCTTCAATTGCTTGAGGTTAGCATCCTCTTCAAGCTTATTATTTATCTTTTTCATGGGAGGGGGAACATGCTGAATAAGCTGTTAGATTGATGAACTCAGCCGGTAGAGTCTACCACTTTGGGTCATTGCATCTATCTCTTCCACAAAGTCATTCAGGTCTAGAACACAACAAAAATCATCATTTGATCAAATCAAAGAGATCATATCAAGTTCCGTGTCTAAAGAGTGAAGGACATTGACATTGGCCTGATGGTTTGGGAGAGGATTAGTGGTGATGTTAGGTCTGGCTTTGGTGGAATAATATCACGACTATCCCCCAAGTCTTGGATCTTGTGTCTCAAGGCCTTGCACATGTCTATTTTGTGCCCCGTAGTTTGATGATACTCACAATATTCATTTACATTCCAATTTCTAGGCAAGGGGTTTGAGGGTGCTATGGGTTATAAAGGCTTGAGCATATTTTATTCAAAAGCCTTCTTTTACACCACAACAAAAGGCATGCCCAAATCAGTGAAGGACCTCTTTTCCAGTCTCATAGGAGGATGATTAGAAATAGCAGCAACTTCCCCGCCTTTCTGATTGGAGGGAGTATTGTGTCCATAGTAGGTGTTTTTTCTATACCTTGAACTAGAGGATTCTTCTTTGATTTGCCCGCTTTAGATCAGATCCTCTATCTTCAAAGCAATGGCAATAAGAGCTTTAAAATCTGGCAAGTACTGGGTTTGGAGATAAGTCTAATAACTTGGGAAGAGATTCTTAATAATTATATCAATTTGCTCTTGCTCAATGGCTCTGTTCATCATTTGGGCTGCTTTAGCCCTCCATCTTGTGAGAAAAAGGGAGAAAGACTCCCTTTGTTATTGTTTGGTGGTCTCCAAATCCCTTCTGGTGATGTCCACTCGACATTGTAATGATATTGCTTAACAAAGGCATTGCAAATATCATCCCAATTTTTCTTAAAATTGGTGTCTAAGTCAACAAACCATCTCATGGCAGCACCTATGAGTGACTGCTAGAACAACTGAGCAAGGAGCTCATTTTCCACCCCCAATAGGTTCATGGATCCCACATACATCTTTAAATGGGTTTTTGGGCAAGTGGTGCCACCAAATTTTTCCATGCTAGGCATCTTGAATTTTGGAGGAACCCTAGCATTTGGAAAAAGAGTAAGAGCATCAACATCAATGAAATCCTCATGCTTCTTGATGTTCTTGAGAAGCCTTTCCAAAGCTTTGAATTTTTCCATGAACTTCTTGGTTTCAGTTGGGTTGGAGCATTCTCCTCCATGAAAAAGATTCAGAGAGGAGGATGGAGAGGTTCGACTATTCAGATTTATAGCTGGAGGAGTGACAATTTCTGGAGCTTTCCCACTATTTGTCAGACCAATAACAAGATTAGGCGAAAGGGATGAAGATGCATTAGGAGTATCAGCTTGATGAGTACTTGATCCTTGACCCATCATTGTTTTCACCTCAGTGAGGATGGATTGGTGTTGTGTATCAAGTGCAAGATCTAAAGCAACACGAAATTTATCCTTTTGCTTCTTGAGTAAGGTGGCTAAAAGTGTTTCCATGGCGTCCATGTCGGGTGTTGTGCTTTCCATTTGTACCTTCCAAAAGAAACATTCTGAATCAGGTCATAGTGGTCCAAACAAAACCTAAACCAAGGTGGGAAGAAATACCTTGTCTAAGTGAGGTTTTGAAAGATAGTGGGTGATTCAATGGGTTCAAAGTTTCAAAGCTTTGTTTGACCACTGACTTCATTGGTTTTTAGTCCACAAATGCATGAATGCATGGTTATGCATGTGTATGAAGAAAAATTGGTTCATGGTCACAGTTTAACATTATCATGGTTCATGAGCCCTAAGGTCCAAGGTCTAATGTTCACTACATGAAGGCTAGGTGGTTTGGTTTAAAGGGTATCCAAAACACTAGAGCAGTGATATACCTAACCACATTTAAAGATTCATCGCAGGGTGGATACTTTTGCTATCTCCCAACATACTCAAAGAGAGTTGTCGAATCAATGCTACTTTCTATCCAAAGGTTGAATTTCATAATTGGTGATGTAGTGATGTATGAAAATCAAAGCTAAACTAAAAGCCAAGTAAAAAGTCACTTTTGAAAATATTTTTGACTAATTGTCTCTTTAACTTTTGAAAAAGTTCGATCCCCAGTGGAGTCACCAGCTGTGAGGCCTCGCCCGAGCACCTTCCCGTCCCAGGGGGAGATCGAGATGCTATTATTTTGGAATGATTTCTCACAGATTGAGAGATGACCTTAGTGCCTTTTGCAAATGATTTTGATGTTTTAAAGTCGCCACCTTAAGTTATTTTTTTGTTGGAAAAATTAAAGGTAAAAACCCATTTTTGACTCTAATTTTATCCCAAAGGAAATAAAGTGCACTAGTCTTTGAAACCAAAGAGGATTCGGAGACTAGGTTTTTGGTTGAACTTGGCTTCTAATTTTAACCTTAATTTAAAATATTTTCATGAGCAGTTTGAAGGATGGTATATAAAGATGCATGAGCAAGTAAGTGAATGAACGAAAGCGATGAAATAAAGTAGTAAAGCAGTTAAGAGAGCGATAATTTAAATTATTACAATTCAAAAATTACAAACTAGGGGATATCAACTCTAGCCCTTATGGGTTCTAGGTTGATCACACATTCCCCAAAGAATACATTCAATAAAGCAATTAATAGAAAAGAGATGGTTTTAACATTTTTTGATTTGGAGCTCTTACATAGCTTGCCTACGTATCCCATCGAATGGGAATCAAAACCCACTTAGCTCTCCCTTCTTGTGAAAGTGGCTTGATTTTATGCCCAATTTATCATGTTTTGATTCCTTATTTTGATGTTTTATCAAAGTAAAGAAGATGAATTAGGAGACGATATCTTCTCCCTTGGTTTTTGGGGAGGCGGCGGTCTGATTGCTCGCCCATATCGAAGCTCCATTTTGGATTGATTGAAGCCTGGGAAGACGGTCAGATTGTCTTTTATCTTGCTTTTTGGGGAGGCGGCAGTCTGATTGTTCGCTCGGATTGGAGTTCCACCTTGAATCAGTTGAAGCCCCAGAAAGACAGTCGGATTGTCTTTTATCTGATAATTCAAAGAAAACAAGCAAACCAATATAGTGATTTTATATTAAAAATGATTTTGAGGCTCCACACACCTCGAGTTTGGTCCTTCTTTAGCTCAAAGAGAACTAAAGAAAATGGGCTTCACATGCCCTAAAGAGTTATTCTTTAAACTCAAAGAGAGTTAAAGAAAATAAGAAAAATAGGTATATGAGGGAGAATAGATGAAATCTAAGAAGAAAAATTCGACTTCAAGAGATTTCGGGACCATGAATATGAAGAAAGGGGTCAAGTATTTATAGGCAAACTAGTGCCACCGGAGGGGGCGTGGCAGCACTGCCGAGGCCTCTGGTAGAACTGGTTGATAGGGAAAGCAGCAGCTCTAGCAAGGAGCCATTCTACCGCCAACAAGAGAGGGTGGCACCGCTGAATAGGGCGTGCGGGGTCGTTCAAGGGTGCTAGCGGTGCCATTAAAGGGGGAAGGCTACGCTGCTCAAAGGGGACGGTGGTGCAGCTGGTAAGGAGCCACAGTGCTGCCCCCAAAAGAGGGTGGTGCCACCCTAGGGGGCAGCGGCGCCTCCTAAGGAGGGTGGCAGCTATGACCCGACTTCGCTCTGAAGCGTTTCTGAGTCCATCTAAGCGCGGGCTTGGTTTCGGTGAGTGCCGTTCAGCTTGGTACGAGTCCGAGGGGTGTAAAAAATGAGTTTTCACAGATACAAGAATACCTATGCTCCATGGTTCACTTAACTCTACCAATACTATACCTAGTTACTATTCCTCTGTAACCTATGCTCTGATACCACCTCTGTCAGAACCCGTTCTCATGATGCGACGGACCTAGGATGCGGGAGATGCTAGAGGCGATTAGCACCCGTAGAACCCCGTATCACATACAATCATCTATTACTATCAATTTATTATTCAGTTACCTAATTACTATTCATTCTGTCAATCTGTAATCCATCTGTAAATTATACCGCAATTGGTTGTAGCATTCATCATATCATATCATATCACTAATTAAACTCCATTATAAGCCAAACATATATGTTCATAAACTAACAATACCATACATAATCCATGGAGCAGCTAGGATATGAACATACAAAAATACTGTGTTTATATAATTACACTGATATTAAATAATGCAGGAATCCACAAAGATATCAAAGCTGGGATTTCTGCCTCCTACTCTACACTTGGAAATGGGAAACAATGAGAGGGTGAGTATATAAGATACTCATTGAATCTAATATGCATCGACCAATAAATATGTAATGGAATATCAATAAAGAATAGGTAAATGAGATAAGTAAATCAATCTGCTCAAGAGAAAATAGGATACAGAATCAAGTACAGAAGCTGACAGTAAAGTCATTATTCATATCAAAGAAAGGTATATCACATAGACAAGACAGATATAGGGCCATGAAATGCATATAATATGTGTCAAACACATATTAATCTCATATCAATAAACATAAGACTGATCAGGTCTTATGGCTAGGACTGATAACCCTTCCTAGCTAGGGCATAATAATAATATAATGTGCACATTGCCAACAGTATGTACCTACAACCCTGTCGGAGCGGCAGCTCTGCCAAATCATATTAGAGACAATAGAAACAAGAAATAAATCAATAGATACCATTACACAATAATGGTATCACCAAGTATCAATATTCATTATCAATCAATTCAAGGACCAATAGAACCAAAGGAATAGCAATAGCAAGTGAGTATATAATGACAAAGGGTTCGACAAACAACAATGGGATGGAATATAAGTTAGTCATATATGAATAAAAAGTTGACGCAATTGGCATGCCATTGTCGCTGGCGACGATGGCATTCAAATGGTAGGCCTATGGATTTTGAGCTAGGCATTTTGACAAACACTTGGTGGACAACTTTGGGTGGACAATTTGACAAGGTTTGGGTGCAATTCCAACATTGCCCCAATTATCAACAACAATACACATTATAGGCAATTCAATAGGCATTTGATATACAACAATAAATAACATTAAAAGGATCAAATTGTCTTGCAAAACTAAAGGAAAAATAAGAACAAAACAAGGCAAAATTGGCCAATTAGGGTTCGAACACAATGGCACTTTTGGAGATGAATTCCAATTGACAATTTAACACGTTAGGCATGTTAAATGATGCATAAAAGACTCATCTAACACTCTAAACAAGCTAGCAAATTAGTTTGCCACGAATACCTTCAAAGTAGGCAAAATAAGCAATCTTCCTCACTTTGATTATCTACATCAAACCAACCAAAAATAATCCATCCATTAGCTTCTAATTAACTTTTTCTAAGCTAAATTAACATAAACTAACTCAAAATCACTAAGCTAGTTCATACAACTTAGGTTAGGGTTTGAAAAATTGAGAAAAAATGCTATATGTATCAATTGATACAATTAAACACATTACACAATCTAATTAACATCTATAATACTTAAATCAACCATTAAACCAAGAATATCATTACCTCAAATTGAAGATTTGGCCTAAATTTGCTAGCCTTCCGTTCTTGAAATTTCTTGATTTTCCAAGCAAACTAATGATGGAAATCAAAGAATCAATGGTTTGATTCAAGAAATTTGGTGAAGAAATTTGATTTTCTCTTTGATTTTTCAAGAACTTTGGTGAAGAAAAATGGAGAAGGAGTTTTGGCCGACAATGGTGGAAGAAGAAGAAACTGGTCAAAAAATTCATAAGGTATGCTTATATAGTAAGTCAAAATTGGCAAATTTCATTTTGGTCCTTAACCTTTCCTTAAATTATACTTTTGCCACATTTCCTTCTGTAATTTATTCTGACAATTCTGTTGGGATTTGGATTTCAAAATGAAAATTCAAATATCTTATTTTTATTTATACTTTATCATAAAAATAGTTTCAAAGCTATTTTGAAACTCTGACAGCCTAATTTTCACTATACCCCTAAAGTTCTATTTATTTACGGTTTTGCCATTATTTATTTTTTCAGTGTTCCTAAATATTTTTCACCTCTTTCTTTTTACTATAATTACACATACATATATATGATTCTTTACCCCTAGTCAGAATCAGAAATTCATCTGTCGACCGGACTGCTATTTTCTCGGCAGCGATATCGACACCAATGTTTTTCGAAAAAGTATTTCGTTTGTGTTCTAACTGAGTCTCTAAAATTATTTTTTAGTTATTTTGATAATTTCAAACCAAATACTGAGAACAATAATCATATAATTATGGTAGGCTTTTCTAGGGTATTACATTATACACTCCTTCAAATAAATTTGTCCTCGAATTTAAAATACATAAATTCCTCAATGTTAGAACAGGAATGGATATTCGTCCTTCATATCCTGCTCACTTTCCCATGTGCACTCCTCCATCGACTGATTCCTCCATGGCATTTTAACCATTGGGATTTCCTTGTTTCTCAGTTGCTTGACTTGTCGATTCACAACTTCTGCAGGTAGCTCCTCAAATGACAAGTCTTCATTAACCCTAATATCTTGTATCTCCAATACATGCGATAGATCAGATACATACTTCTACAGCATAGAGATATGGAACACTAGATGAACATGGCTCAAATTTGGTGGAAGAGCCAATATGTAAGCCACATTGCCAATCTTCTCAAGTATCTCAAATAAGCCTACAAATCTTGGTGACAACTTCCTTTTCTTCCCAAATCTCATAACACCTCTCATTGGTGAGATTTTAAGAAAGACATGGTCACCAACTGCAAAATGAACATCCTTACGCTTTGGATCAGCATAACTCTTCTGTCTGTTGAAAGCGGTCTTCATTCGTTCCTTGATAATAGACACCTTTTCCATCGTCTCCTTAATTAACTCTGATCTCTCTAATTATTTCTCCCCCGGTTCCACCCAATATACTAGAGATATGTATTTCCGACCATACAGTGCTTCATAAGGAGCCATTCCGATAGAAGAATGGTAATTGTTGTTGTATGAGAATTCAATCAGTGGTAAATACTGATCCTAGTTACCTTTAAAATCCAGAACACATAATCTTAACATATCCTCCAAAGTCTGGATAATCCTCTCCAACTGTCCATCGGTCTATGGATGGAAAGCTATATTGAATCATAACTGGGTATCCACAGCCTCCTGGAACTTCTGCCAAAATCAAGAAATAAACTGCATACCCCTATCAAATATGATCATCACTGGCACTCCATGAAGCCGTACAATTTTGTCCACATATAACTATGCATATCGAGTTGCAGAGTAACTAGTCTTTACTTCTAGGAAATGAGCAAACTTTGTCAATCAAACTACAATAACCCATATGGAGTCACAACCCTGTGTAGTCCTCGGTAAACCGACTACAAAATCCATAGTAATATGCTCCCATTTCCACTATGGCAACTCAATCTCCTAAAGCAAGCCAGACGGCTTCTGATGCTCAAACTTAACCTGCTGATAAGCTAAGCATATAGAGACAAATCGAGCTACATCCCTATTCATACCAGGCCACCAATACACATCCTTCAGATCATGGTACATCTTGGTAATTCCCGGATGTACACTATATGATGACTAGTGAGCCTCTCTCATAATTTGATCTCGTAGGCCATCAATGTCGGGTACACATATTAGCTTCCCACACTTCAGTCCATCATTCTTTACTATGAACTCTGCTGCCTTACCATTCTCAACATCTCCCTTCAGCTTCAGTAGATATGGATCCCTATCCTGTGCCACCTTAATATCATTAATCAATAGTGGCTTAACCCAAAATTAGGCTATCAGAGTCTGGTTTCGATCCTGGGATCCCAAATCCAACTCTATACCCATATCAGCTAACACCTTCATCTCGCGGATCAAAGGTCTCCTGACAACCGACATGTGAGCCAGACTGCCCATAGACTTTCGGTTCAGTGCATCCGCTACTACATTAGCCTTGTCCATATGGTAAAGGATCTCACAATCATAATCCTTTAGCAACTCAACCCATCTACGCTGCTGGAGGTTCAGATCCTTCTGCTGAAGTATATATTGTAAACTCTTATGATCAGTATATATCTCACATTTAGACCCATACAAATAATGCCTCCAGATCTTTAGTGCAAACATTACTGCTGCCATCTCTAAGTTATGTGTCGAATAGTTCACCTCATGCTTCTTTAACTGTCAAGAAGCATAAGCAATCACTCTCCGAAGCTGCATCAAAACACACCCTAATCTAATTCACAATACACAGTAAACTTCTCATCCTCAGACAGCAGTGCTAACACTGGAGCACTCATGAGGCAAGACTTCAAAGTATGAAAACTGCTCTCACACTTATCAGTCCATGGATATCTCTCCTGTTTCTGAGTCAGCTTAGTCAATAGAACAACAATTCTAGAGAAATCATTCACAAACTGCCTGTAGTATCCTTCTATACCAAGGAAACTACGGATCTCTGAAATACTGGTAGGCTGAGGCCAGTTTGCAACTACTTCAACCTTTTGAGGATCTACCATAATACCCTCTTTATACCACATGACCAAGGAAACACACTTTTGTTTGCCAGAATTGGCATTTAGACAATTTAGCATACAGCCGATGCTCTTGAAGTGTCTGCAATACAATCTTCAGATGCTCTGAATGCTCCTCCTCACTCCTGAAATAGATAAAAATGTTATCAATGAAAACTATGACAAACTTATCCAAGAATGGCTTAAACACCCTGTTCATCAAATCGATAAATGCAGCCGGTGCATTAGTCAACCCGAATGGCAACACTAGAAACTCATAATGTCCGTATCGGGTTCTGAAAGCAGTCTTAGGTACATCACCCTTCTTGATTCTCAAATGGTGATACCCAGATCTCATATCAATATTAGAGAAATGACTGGAACTCTGCAACTGATCAAACAGATCATCAATCCATGGCAACGAATATTCGTTCTTCACTGTCACCTTATTCAGCTGCCTACAATCAATGCACATCATCAGAAAGCCATCCTTCTTTTTCACAAACAGCACTAGAGCACCCCATGGATAATTGCTCGATCTAATAAATCCTCTATCCAGTAACTCTTGCAACTGCACCTTTAATACTTTCAATTCTGTTGGTGCCATTCTATATGGAGGAATGGATATCGGATCGGTGCCTGAATACACCTCAATCTCAAACTCTATCTCTCTATCAGGGGTAGCCCTGACAACTCCTTAGGAAAGACATCAAGGAACTCTTTATCCATAGGTATCCAATCAATCCCTATTGAAGTCTTTTACACATTCACTACATATGCTACATATGCTACACAACCTTTCTTTATCATCTTTCTAACCTGAATAACAGAAATGAAACTAATTCTAGATTCATACTCATCACTCTAGAACTCAAATTTCAGTTGCCCCTCAGGCTAGAATTAAACTTTCTTCTCATATCAATCAATAACTGCTCGATGTGCAGTTAACCAATTCATACCAAGTATTATATTAAGTTGCAACACATGCAACACTATCAAATTAACACGTAAAATGTTATCATCTATCTCAATCACACAACCCGGGTAAAAATAATTCACTTCTATACTCTCCCCCATAGGTGTAGCTATCTCTAGAGGCACTCTCAATAACTGTCTCTCTTTATTCAACTTAGGTACAAATTGGGATGAAACAAACGAATGGGTAGCATCTGAGTCAAACAATGCATCAGCAATCTCATTCTAAATTAAAATAGTACTTGTAACCATATTATCAGATCTCTGTGCCTCTTGAGTGTTCACAGTAAAAACTCACTACTGTCCTATGCCTGTTGGGGCCTGATTGCTGCTCATGGCCTGTCCTCTACCTCTGCCCCTACCAGGAGCCTCTCTGGTAACATTCTAACTCATCTGAATAGTGGGCTGAGAAACTGTAGTAAATGGTTGTTGATCACCCCACAAAGGACATATGCTGATAAAATGTCTATACTACCCACATTTCAAGCAGGCACTTGTCTGTCGCCGACACTCCCCTCCATGCCTTCTACCATAAAAACCACATGTAGGCATATTAGGCATTAGTGTAGAAGGTCTATAAGAACCCTGAGAATAAGCTGGTGCATACTGCACTGGAGGTCCTCTACTCTGTGTCCTCCTCCTCTGATTGCCAGATGGAGGTCTCTGATCAAACATGGGCAATGGCTTAATCTGTCTAGGCTGGGAGTTGCTTTCCCCCCTCTTACTCTGTGATCTGGGTCCTCCCTTCCTCTTCTAATACCTTTTTGCTCTCTCTGAGTTGTATTTTTCTTCCATCTGATTAGCCTTATCAATAATGGTAATTAGAGATGTGAACTCTGTAGTTAGTAGGGCATTATGAAGTGAAGCGTGCAAACCCCTCTTGAACCTGCTGATCAAATCTGCCTCAGTAGGAGCAATCTGTGTAGCATACCTACTCAATCTATTAAACTCCTCAGCATACTCCTCCACTGACCTACCACCCTGCTCAAGCTACTCAAACTATATCAAATTCCTGGTCTTCACCCCTTCTATTAGGAACTCATGAATCAACCCCTGTCTGAACTCAGCCCAAGTAAGAGGATGATCACCATACAGTCTGGGCTCCATCCAATGAGAAAACCATGTCCAGGCTTTCCCCTTCAACAATAACACAACCAACTCCACTACTCTAATATCAGAACAAGGTAGTCTCCTAACTACCTTCTCAACATGCTCAAGAAAGTCGATTGGCTCATCGCCTCTGTCGCCTCTAAACTGTCACGACCCACTTTTGGGCCGCGATGGTCCTAGGGCACGGGTAGACCTAAGGTCACCGAAAACCTGTAGAATCCATGAACAATCCATTATCAATCATTCAATCAATCTTAACTCAATCATCAATGCTTAAATTCCATTTATTACTCCTAAATTTTACAGAAATTTTGCCAGAGTTTCCTTTGTAATTTTAATGCTATTCCAAACCCAAAATCAGGTCTCTCAAAAATTACTCAGCCTGTACTAAAATTATTTTTACACTCCTAATAATTTGTCATTCTTATACCCTCAACTTCACAATTCAACAAACATACATGGCACTTCTAAAATCTTTTTCAAAACATGTGAATTTCATTTTAACATATATTAGTATCATTGTCTTTATCACTTCACTATCATTGCCATTATCAATCATTAAGCATTACACATTATATTTTATTTAATGCCACTGAATTGTCAATTATTTCAATATTCATGCATCATTATAGTAATCAATCATCTAATTATACACTGTACCATGGAGCTCTATGAGTTGACACTTATAACCTTTAGAAAATAATATTCTACCTCAATGTATTTGACATCCCAAGTTGGAAAAGAAATTGACTTGGAATCAGATTCCTCTATCTCATCCTTGTAAAAATTATAAACCATTATTTGATAAGTATAAAATACTCAGTGAGCATATATGCATCATTAAATATGAGATATAAGCATATGATAATAAAAGATATTAATGGTAAGCAATAAGATATAAGTTTGGAATCAATGAACAGGTAAACAATACTCGTATCATGTAGATAAGACAAATAAAGGGCCATGAAACACGTAGACTATGTGTAAACACATAGTGAATCTCATATCAATAAACATAAGATTGATCGGGTCTTATAGCTAGGACAATTAACCCTTCCTAGCTAGGGTATCACGTATAGTCAATGTACATATTGCCAACGGTATGTACCCACTACCCCGTCGGTGAGGCAGCTCTATCAAATCTCATGTAAATAGGCTAATGGAAATCAATAACAACATCCAATATTCATTAGGAACATTATGGTACAATGACTTTCGATCGATACATATGGGTTTACTTTTCAATCAATGAACAAAAGGCATTTCAATATCAATAGCAATCAATGAATATGGATAAATTTCAATCTTTAGGAAGATCAAAGAATGATCAACAATAATAAGTGGCATTTAATCAAGAAGAAAACATGTTCATTGGGTCAACATATCATGCATGAATAGGATGTATACATTACTCATCTTAGCTTATAACTTGTACATTTTCCTTTTTCCTTTATCTTTGATTTTTTTTCCTTATCTCTTATGGTACCCATCACGTCTCTTATTCATTCTTGACTCAACATATCCAATTAATTTCCATTTAGATATTATTTAACATAGAATTACATTACTTATACTAATACTAAAGAAATTCTCAAGAATTTCTAAATTACTAAGGTTTTTCAAAGCAAAATTCTTTACTGACAGCCTGTGCTCCATTACTCATATCTCTCTCTACACTTATCCAATTACTTAAATTCTTATTCCTACTTAAACTTAACATATAAGTTTCTAACATATCCAAATTTCACATTAAACTTATTACTACAAAATTTATGGTGTTAATTTAAACTTAGTATTACAACTAGTCTTGCTGCCTGCATTCTGCCTACAAATCTTATTCTTGCAGATACTATTCTTTTGCTAATAACTCAATCTATACTTAACCAATTACTGAAATTATTTTTCTTATTGAAAATAAACATATAATATTATAACATATCCAAATTTTGGAATTTTTGGATCACTATACAATTATTAGTGAATTTCTAAATTTAAATTACTGCCCTGAAATCTTTATCTAAACAGACCCTGTTTCCATGATTATAATTAATTCTGTGATCATCCAATTATAAAAAAATTTTATATAAATTTATATGACATATAAATTAACATCTTTCATGTTTAACATTTTCTCTAATTCAGAATTTAAGGTCCTCATATCTATAGAACACATAGCTTATGTTCTGTTTATCAGTTAATCCGGGCATATCATACTTATAACCTAATATCTCTTAAACCACAAATTCAATTGAAATTCACTTTTACATTATTATATATAATACATAAATAAACACTTTTTATGTTGAACACTTCTTCTAATTCTGTCTTTAACGGTCTGTATAATAAAAACACAATAGCATTTTCTAGAAAATCTAATTTCAGGTCAGTCATAGTTTTTACTTAATAACTCTTTCCTCACTTAGAATTTTACAAATTTATTTTACATACATCTAATTAACATATTTATCTACAATTTTTATGTTTTTTCCATCCTCAAATTCATCCATTAAGATTTCAGAATATTTACCATAATTTACTGTCTCAAATCAGATTTCAAAAACTATATAAACCCTAACTCATTCTTTATATTTTTAACTTAATTACCTCAATTATTTTCCAAATCAAACCTTAGAACTCTTAAATAAAATTAAAAATGGTAAGTTTAGAATCATTACCTTCATTTAAAACACTTGAATTTCCCTCTTCTTTTGCTCCTCCAAATGATTAAACATCAAATTCTATCTATTATCTTCATAAAGCTTCTTCCTTCTTTATCTTCCAATCTATTTTTAGTTGATTTCTTTGGAAAGGTTAGAAGACTATTTTTGATTGTTTTCTCTATGCATGGTTCGGCCCACTCTCCAAAAATGGCAGCCAACACTTCTCTTTTATATACACCAAAAGCCAACCCAAAAAAAATGCAGACAAAAGAAAGAATTTTCTAGAATTTTTTATGATTTGTCATTTTTTCATTAAATTGATAATTCAATTAATTATTTTCTATTACAAATATCATCTCCCCACCACCATGGCCGGCCACCTAGCTCCCTTTCTAGAAAGAGTGGGTCCCACAACTTTGTTTAATTGCACTTTGGCCAAAAATTTTCTTTATTTATATTTTTTACCCCAAAACTTTCTGTAATTTATTATGTCTATTTTGTTTAGATTCAACCTCAAGTGTGGAGAGTAAAATCACTTATTTTAAGTTGTTTTATTATTTAAAAATAGTTTTGGGTCATTTCTGCATCCCAGATAGTGGATTTTTAAAATTACCCCCAAAGTTGCCTTCATTTATAATTTTGCCATTACTTTTATTTTTAGTATTCCACAACATTTTTCAACTCTTTCTTTTCACCATAATTTTACATAAAATTAACTTATTTAATCCCCCTAGGTTTGGGTCAAAAATTCTTAAATTAGCCGGACTGCTATTTTTCCGGCAGTGTAATTAACACCGGCATTTTTCGGAACAGTATCTCAAAAACAACCCTATTGAAGCTCAAAAATTCTTAAATATTATTCTTTATCATTCTCTATATATTTCAATATTCAATTGAGCATATGCATACTTCAATTAATATTATATCTGTTACTATAGTCCGTTATATCTATACTGTCTTTTGTACTTCCTCACTATCCATTTTTCTATCTACTGGGGTATTACATAAACTCTGGCAGATTTAGTTTCAGAAAGCTAAACATAGAAACTCCGCCCTCATCAATAACTCGACGGGCTCCCTGTACAATAGGCTCCCCAAGAACCACAACTAGTTGTACAGGAGCTGGAGCAACAGGTACTGCAGCAAGTGCAACAGGGGGTGGCACTGTTGCTGGTGCTGGAGGTGGCAGTATATTTTGTAATTCCCGCCTCAAATCTGCTAGTTTCCGACTCAACTCCATCATTCCCCTCATCATCTCCATCCTCCAGGGGTCATCACTCCTCTCTGTCTCCTCTGTAGTTCGTTGGGATCTGGACGGTCCCTCTGAAACAGAAAATTTCCTGACCATAGACTCATTAGAGGCTACCTTTGCCTCTCTGGTATAACTATCTCTGTCATCGGACACCTCTGTAAACTGTCAAAAAATAAAACACGCACTCAGCATATTGCAGAAACGCAAAATACTCATACATACTTGACGAATACAACAAAAGACGATATAGGAATTCCTATGCTCCATGGTTCACTTAACTCTACCCATACTACACTTAGTTACTATTGCTCTATAACCTATACTATGATACTGCCTCTGTCACGATCCGTTCTCATGACGCGACGGTCCTAGGATGTGAGAGATGCCAGAGGCAACGGGCACCCGTAGAACCCCGTATTACATGCAATCATCTATTACCATCAATTTATTATTCAGTTACCTAATTACTATTTATTCTGTCAATCTATAATCCATCTGTAAATTATACTGCAACTGGCTATAGTATATTCATCATATCACCAATTAAACTCCATTATAAGCCAAACATACATGTTCATAAATTAACTATACCATACATAACCCATGGAACAGCTAGGATATGAACATGCAAAAATATTGTGTTTATATAATTACATTGATATTAATTAATGCAAGAATCCACAGAGATATCGAAGCTGGGATTTCTGCCTCCTACTCTGCACTTGAAAATAGGAAACAATGAGAGGGTGAGAATATAAGATACTCAGTGAATCTAATATGCATCGACTAATAAATATGTAATGGAATATCAATAAAGAATAGACAGGTGAGATAAGTAAATCAATCTGCTTAAGAGATAATAGGATACAGAATCAAGTACAGAAGATGACAGTAAAGTTAATACTCATATCAAAGGAAGGTATATCACATAGACAAGATAGATATAGGGCCATGAAATGCATATAATATGTGTCAAATACATATCAATCTCATATCAATAAATATAAGACTGATCAGGTCTTATGGCTATGACTAATAACCCTTCCCAGCTAGGGCATAATAATAATACAATGTGCACATCAGTATGTACCCACTACCCTGTCAGAGCGGCAGCTCTGTCAAATCACATCAGAGACAATAGAAACAAGAAAAAAATCAATAAATACCATTGCACAATAATGGTATCACTAAGTATCAATAATTCATTATCAATTAATTCAAGGAGCAATAGAACCAAATGAATAACAATAGCAAGTGATTATATAATGACAAAGTGTTCGACAAATAACAATGGGATGGAATATAAGTTGGTCATATATGAATAAAAATTTGACGCAATTGGCATGCCATTATCGCTGGCGACGATGGTATTTAAATGGTAGGCCTATGGATTTTGAGCTAGGCATTTTGACAAACACTTGGTGGGTAACTTTGGGTAGACAATTTGACAAGGTTTGGGTGCAACTCCAATATTTCTCTAATTATCACCAAGAATACACATTATAGGCAATTCAATAGGCATTTGATATACAACAATAAACAATATTAAAAGGATCAAATTTGTTTGCAAAACTAAAGGAAAAAACAAGAACAAAATAAGGCAAAATTAGCCAATTAGGGTTCAGCCACAATGGCACTTTTGGAGATGAATTCTAATTGACATTTAACATTTTAGGCATGTTAAATGATGCATAAAAGACTCACCTAACACTCTAAACAAGCTAGCAAAATTGGTTTGCCACCAATCCCTTCAAAGTAAGCAAATAAGCAATCTTCCTCACTTTGATTATCTACATCAAACCAACCACAAATAATCCATCCATTAGCTTCTAATTAACTTTTTCTAAGCTAAATTAACATAAACTAACTCAAAATCACTAAGCTAGTTCATACAACTTAGGTTAGGGTTTGAAAAATTGGAGAAAAATGCTATATGCATCAATTGATGCAATTAAATACATTACCCAATCTAATTAACATCTATAATACCTAAATCAACCATTAAACCAAGAAAATCACATCATTACCTCAAATTGAAGATTTGGCTGAAATTTTCTAGCCTTCCATTCTTGAAATTTCTTGATTTTCCAAGTAAACCAATGATGGAAATCAAAGAATCAATGTGTAATACCCTAGAAATGCATAATAGATTTTCGTGAATAAAATTCTCAGTATATGGATTAAAATTATCGAAATAACCAATAATAATTTTAGAAAACCAGTTAGAGCGAAAACGGGAAAATTTTTCGGGAAATGTCGGTACCGATATCGCCGCCGTAAAAATAGTGGAACGGACGATGGATGAAGTTTTGAATTTGGATTGAGGATAATTGATAAGTAATATTCATGTGTGAATACAGTAAGAAGAAATTTGAGAAAATATTACAGAACGCTCACAAAACAAGCAAAAGAGTATTTTTTTTGTGAATAGTAAAAATTTATCGGTCCGAGTTTCAGAACGACTCTGAAACTATTTTTATTAAATAATATTAATAAAAATATGATATTTAAGTATTCACTTTGAGTTCTAATTCCCGACGGAACTTTTGAAATAAATTACCGAGCGAAAAAGGACCAAAACCAAAGTTTAGAAAATTTGAGGACTAAAGCGTAAATGACCTATTTTATCTTATTATATAAGTCAAAATGGGCAGAATTTCTGCCCATTTTTGTGCTTCATCCGTGGCTTGCTCCTTTCATTTTCTCTCCATTTCTTTGATTTTTCTAAGCCAAGTTTCTAAAGCAAAATTGTTCCAAACCTAAAACTAAAACCATACAAACACTTTACTATCAAATTAAACCATAAAAATTGAAGAAAAATCAAGAACAAGCAAGGT
>CANXYC010330872.1:0-18256 GCA_948193065.1 Aleurites moluccanus | reverse complement strand
TTTAAAAACTTGGATTGAAACCCTAATAGGAAGAACTTTGAATCAAAGTGTTGTTTTGATGGATTATTTGCTTCAAATGTTGTTTATTTGATGTGTATAGCATGAATTGATGGTTGAATGATTGAAACAAATTGATTTGGAGGAAGTTCTAAAGTGGGCGAACCATGTAAGACTTAGGGCTTGATTTATACTTTGTTATTTTATAGGTTTAAATAATGGAATGAGTTAAATTTGATGTATATGTTATGAATTGATGATCTAATGAAGGAAAGAAAATGATTTGGATGAAACATTACTTTGGCCGAAATATTGAACTAGGAAGAATGATTTGATGCTTTCATATTTGATAGGTTTAAATGATTGAATGATATACATTTGATATGTATTAAAGTTGTATAATTGAATGGCATTGAAAAATGGATGAATGGAATGAATTCCATTCAAGTTGGTCGATATGGACTTTGTTAGTTTAAGGTGTTAGGCTAATGTGATTAATAAAGTGAAGTTTGAATATGATAAAGTGTTGAAAATGATGGAAATGTGTAAGTTTAGATGTGTGAAAAATGATTGATTTAAGTACTTGAAAGCTAAGTTTGAATATGGTGCATGTTTAATATGAAATGATGAACTAAGTGTATAAGAGTTGTTAATATGTTATATAAGTGATGAATATGTCTAATGTGAGTTAAATGTGGTGATAAAAATGTGTTATTGCATAAAGGAATAGAAATAGTGTGAAATGTGCAATGTGCAATGTGAGGTTTATAAGGTATAATATGTATACCTTATGTGATTTGGTGTGTTTTGATGTGTATTACATGTTTTGTGATGTTTATTTATATGAATTATGTGATATATGATATTATATAGTCTTACCAGAGTGTTTTATGTGAAATTAGGTGAACCGTCAAAAACTCTAACTCGAAGCGCCGGACGGCAGACCGACTAGGGCTACTGTCGGTGTTTTTGGGGGCTAACTGGATATATTGCATAAAGGTGAGTCCTTATGTATAATCATACATGATTTGCATTGTATACGCTATAAAATTTCATTGGAGCCAATAAAATAGAGTTTGATACCCAAAAATCCAAACAGTGCAAATTGGCTCGTAAATAAGCCCGCCGAAATAACCAAAATTGACTTAAACTTTGCCGGTCTATAAAATGAAATCCAGAAAGCCAATTGGGCCACCACTTGGCCCAATCATCTAGTCTCGACCTAAGTTTCAAAATGGTACCTCATAGTCCATCTAATTCCTTTGATAACTTAGTTAACCAGAAAGTACTCAAAAATCCCAAAACGGACCCATAACGGCGAGTGCCAGTTGCGGCAACGCAACTGGGCCCGCCGAGCATTTTTTTGACATCTTCCCAATTTGTTCCATTATTCTTTATATATGTATATATGATCATTCTACAACTATATAAGTTCTATTTGTGCTATATTTAATGATTATATAGAGACTCAATCATATGATATTAAAACAGGACTGCATCGATGGGTAGTGTAAAATTCCATCGACCGTGTGCACACCGGTGTTATTAAGTTGACCTGTGCTGGAGAGGGTGTAATATTCTCTAGTATTCATAAATTGATCCTTGCTAGGGAGGGTGTGTAATATTCCTTAGTCGTAAAGGCTGATCCCCTTTGCGTTTAGAGATATATGCACTTTATTATTGTGCTTATTACAGACAATATAATTATAATGGTTAATGGATTCAATCCTGTTATATCATATGTGCGTTGACTTGTATATTGAATATTGATATGAATACTCATATGATTATTGATATAGATACCTGTTATTTCCTTTACTTGTTATTACATATTGATTCTACAGGGCATATAAGGGCGACTATTGGTAATGTAGCATTTACTGTATTTTTATACATATGGATTCACTGAGTATTTTTGTACTCACCCCCTTCAGTGGTTATCATTTTCAGGTTAGCAGTGAGACTCGTATTCCATTGGCATATCTTATCCTCACCGTGGAAATTTTGATACTTGAATCGTGTAAATTCCAGTTCCAAAGATATATGTAAATATTTGTATAATATAGAGGTTCCATGGTACTGTAAATTAAGAATTGGCATGTATATATGTATGTTTGCATCTTATGAATTTGCATATGAGTTATACTATGGATATATATGTGTGTGTGTGTGTGTGTGTGTGTGTGTGTGTGTGTGTGTGATGATGATGATGATACGATTGGATATGATCTGGTATACAGATGTTTATACTGAGTTGATATTGGAGATCCAGAGGGATCCTTGATTTGAGATAGATGTTGAAGTATATAGTTGAAGTACTTATTTGTATGTTTTTCAGCTGGGCATGATCCTTATATAGAGGAGATGCTGCCCAATTTTTTATAGAATTATTAAGCCATATTGAGCTTGTTATTAAATTGCATGCCATATAGTACAGTTATTTGGGTTCTTCGTGGTAATGGTAGCATAAGCAACACCCGTACCCTAGGACCATCGTGGCTCCTAAGTTAGTTCGTGACAATGCAAGCTTATGGTATCATTTTAGTCTTGTCTAAATCTAACCATTGGATGAAATGATGAAGAAATGGATGGTTGGATGGATAGGTTTCACCATTTCTACCATAAGCCTAATGTATAAGATCATGCCTTTGATATTTATTGGATTTCTCCCACCTCCATTTTCTTCCTTAGCCATTTCCATTCAAAATTTTCTCTTTCCTCTTCATATATGGTTTGGCCACCATTCACCACCACCAAAGTTTGTAGTTTTCTTCCATTTTTTCATAGAAACTAGTTAATTCCACCATTATAAACTCAAATATAGCCTTAGATTCTAAGGAAAAACAAGAAAAAGCTAAGAATCAAAGATTTGAAGTTTTTAAAGAACTTTTGGTAAGTGATTGATTTTACCATTCTTTTGGTTTGATTATGTTTATAAGATGTTCTTTGATGATATTTAGTATCCAAAACATGTTTTGGTTCGAAGAAAAATCAAAAGTTGGAATGAAACCCTAATAGGAAGTACTTTGAATCAAAGTATGATTTTGATGGATCTTTTGGTTTAAATGAGTTGTATTTGATGTGTATGACATAATTAATGGTTAAATGATGGAAATAAATTCATTTGAATGAAACCTTGTCTTGGCCGAAATGATGATGGTGTATAATGATGTTGAATTTTGATGTTTAATAAGTTTAAAAGGTTTGAATGATGTGTATTTAATGTGTTTAACATGAATTGGTGGTTAATTGATGGAAAGAAAATCATTTGGATGGAGTTGTGTTTGGACCGAAACTTGAGGTGCTTGGATGATGAATTGTACTTTGATGTTTAATAGGTATATATGGATGAATGTTATGCATTTGATGTATATTAATGTTGTATGTTTGATTGGTGTTGAAAAATGGAAGAATGGAATGATTTCCATTTAGGTGGAACCATATGGACTTTGTTAGTTTAAGGTGTTAGGCTAATGCAATTGAAGAAGTGAAGTTTGAATATGGTTTAATGGCATGAATAATAGAAATGTATAAGTTCAAATATCGAAATGTTAATTGATATAAGCACTTGGAAAGCATCCTTGAAATTTGATGTAGTAAGAAATATTGAACTAAGTGTTTGGAAGTTCTTAACTTAGTATTATAATGATGAATATATGAAATGTGAATGAAATATGGTGATAGAATTGCATTTGATGCATAAAAGAATGGAAAGTGTCAAATGTGTGATATAGGGTTTTTGGTGTGTAGCATATGTTCTTATGTATGCTAATATACTTTAATATGCTTTGATATGTGTTTTAATGTGAATAGTATTGAGTATAAGTCTTACTGGTGTGATTTTATTAATATAGGGAAAACTTCCCAAGCAAGGGGTCGCGGACGGCGAGTCACGGGCCAATTAGGTCTGTTGGGGAATTTTGGAAGTTTTGACAGAGGTGAGTCTATATATATGATTCATGCATTATTTATTAATAAGTCATGCATTTATGTATATGAAATGATATCTTTGATTGAAAACCATTAATGATTCACTTTTGGGTGGTTTTGCTAAAATGACCTAAAATAGCGCTGTCGAAATGCCTAAAACTGACCTAAACTTTGATTCTGTATAAAATTCATTCTGAAAGGCTTTTTGATGTCAAATCAAGCCCAATTGACTATCATGTATATGTATTTATCATCTGTATAAAGAAAATGCCATGGAAATATTGATTTCAACGCAAACCAGAAAGTACTTGAAAAATGAGAAACAGACCCGTAATTTAGGGGTGTCAGTTGCGCTGGCGCAACTTTGCCCTGAGACCAAAATTTTGATATTGAGCTATATTGCTCCTTTGACCTTTATGGTATTATTTAACATCATTAAAGTCATATTTGAGACTTAATATTGATATATTCATACTATATGAGACATTTGCATATAATATGTTATAACAGGACTACTTCGATGGTGTAGTTAATAATCCATCGGCTGTGTACACAGATATACGTTTATATCCTCTGACCTCTACTAGGGAGGCTGAAATTCCCTATGCCATGGTGTGATTGGTTGGAAATGGTGTGATTGGGTGAAAATGTGATGGAAGAGGAGTGAAGTAACAGTATATGATATATTATAATATGTTACAAATACTTATTCTTATTATATTATATGCATTATGGTTCATGATATGTATTTCACCATTTCATCATCAATTCATTATTTACAGGTCATTAAAGGATAGATGTGGCTTTTCATGAATAATATTGCATATTCATATATATTGATTCACTGAGTATAATCTTATACTCACCCCTCTGTTGTTAAATGTTTTCAGGACCTCGGTAAGGCAGTCATCCATTGGCTACATTACCATCAGCCTTGGGTTATAGATATATGTATTGAGGTTACTCCTGTGTATAGATGTTCCTTGGTATAATGTATATAGGGCTTGGATTGGCTAAGAGTTTAATCTTTAATATGATCAAAATGTTAACCAAGTTTGATATGAAAATGTTAATGATGTATATATATGATATGAGATATGAATGTAAATTATGAAGTGCTTATTGAGTTGTGATTGATTAATGGAGAATAAAAGGGGATGTATGTTTAATTGGAAGTGTAATCTTTATTTCTTACGGATATCTTAAGTCAGAGTTATAAAGGAAACTCTGTCAGTTTTTCTATAAGAATTTTATGATGTTTTAGAAAAAAAAAATTACTACCTAAAATGTAACATATGTTTAAGGAATGATTATTAATGACATTATTAGTTTGTAAAAGTTAAGTTAAAGTAAAAGCATGGGTTCTTCGAGGTACTGGTCACCTTAGCATTACCCATACCTTAGGACCGTCATGGTTTAAAATTGTGTTGTGACAGATTTGGTATCATAGCTAAAGGTTTAGTAAACCTATGATGTTATATGTCAATAATAGAGTATATACCAAGGAACATAGGAGTTTGTGTATCGTCTAAGTTAGATGTTATCCTCGTTGTTTGAAATTCTTTGAATCTATAGTATGAATATTCCTTTATGCTATGTAAATTGTTATTTTATTTAAATATATGTAGATGTCGAGAAGTGTGAATAGGGGTGATATACCTGATATGGAGGGTGAGTATAGGGCAGATAGTGGAGAGCTTGAGGTAGGCACTGATACTTCTGTACAGGCAGAGAGGATTAGTCCTGATCCACCTAGATCACAACAACGTACAGAGGGGAGTAGTATTGGTGATACTACATTGAGATAGGAAATGCAGGATTTTAGACAGGAAATGTTAAGGAGAAATCAGGAAATGATGCAGATGTTACAGGCACACATAGCAACACAGGCAGCTGCAGTACCACAGCCACCTCCACCACTTGTTCAGCCTGTTATAGAGCCTGAGATACCACCAGCACCAGAGAGAGTGCCAGTTGAACAGAGAAGGGTAAGAAACCGTAGAATTGTACCTGAAGGTGGTTTCTGTATTTCAGAGTTCCTGAAGTTACAGCTACCCACTTATTCTGGGGAGTATGGTACAGATCCCAGTGACTTCATTAAGAGGGTAGATAGGGTTGTCAGAAAGCTGCCATGTTTAAATGCCAGGATTATTGAGCTGTTAGGTTTGTTATTTTTGGGGGATGCTTCTGTATGGTTTGATGAACACATTGATGCTAACATCCATGGTAATGACCAGATCACCTGGGAAGAATTTAAACAGAAGTTAATGGATGAATTTCTACCAGCAGGAATCAGGGACAGAAATATTATGAGATTTAAACAACAAAAACGGGGAAATCTTAGTGTCGCTGATTATGCTAGGGAGTTCAGGAGACTGAGCAAGTATGCTAGGTAGATAGCACCTGCAGAGGAAGACTTGATTGGTCATTTTAGGAGAGGTCTGCATGCTTCATTGCATAACATACTGTTAGCTGGATAGTATACTTCTGTGGGGAAGATTATTGATGCAGCTGCACAGATGGACATCAAATATGAAGAGGAAAGGACAGAGAAAGACATAAGAAAGAGGAGCAGAGGGGGAGAGTTCCTTAGATATAGAGAGGGATCATCCCAGACTGGTATGGTTAGGCCTACTCAGAGGCAGTTTTAGACACCCTCAGTACAGAGTCAGAGGAGGGATGTTTCTAGGGGAGGCAGGATGAGACCACCTACCCCAACATATTCTAAAGGATCCAGCAGACCAGTACAGTGGATTTCAGAGATACCTCCATGTGAGCACTATGGAAAGAGACATGCTGGAGAATGTAGAGCTAGAGCAGGGACATGTTTTAAATGTGGGCAATTTTGCCATTATTTGAGGGAGTGTCCTATGAGAGCTCCACAGCAGACTAATTCAGTAATATCTCAGCCTACTGTATAGATGGGTAGAGGAGGAGCCAGTAGAGGTAGACTAGCAGGACAGGGTCAGCCACCAGCAAGGCGAGGTCAGGGAAGAGTATTTGCCATGACTGCATAGCAGGCCCAGGGATTACATGACACTATAGTAGGTATGGTTCCTATTTATGATATTGAGGCATACACATTATTTGATACTGGTGCTACATACTCTTTTGTATCTTCTGTGTTTGCTAGGAAAATGGGGTTAGCTAGGGAACCCTTATTGATGCCATTAGAGGTAGCTATTCCATTAGGGAAAAATGTAATTGTGGGTTATAGATATAGAGATTGTCCTGTAAGGATAGCTGATAGAGAATTACTTGCATATTTGATTGAATTACCAGTATTGGAATTTGATGTGATTTTGGGTATAGACTGGTTAACTGCATATAGGGCCATTATTAACTGTTCTTTGAAACAAGTGGAATTTAGACTAGATGGGTAGCAATAAGAAGATGATAGGGCTTATCTCAGCTATTTAGGCACAGAGATTGTTAAGGAAATGGTGCATTGCTTATTTGGCATCAGTGGTGGATACTACAAAGGTACCTAAGGAGTTAGAACATATTCCAGTGGTATAGGAATTTTCAGATGTTTTTCCTGCAGATCTTCCTGGATTGCCACCAGAAAGGGAGATAGAATTTGAAATTAAAGTGTATCCTGGTATAGATCCGATATCCATTCCTCCATACAGAATGACATCACCAGAGTTGAAAGAATTGAAAGTACTGTTATAGGAACTACTTGACAAGGGGTTTATCATACTTAGTAGTTCACCTTGGGGAGCTCCAGTGTTGTTTGTAAAGAAGAAAGATGGGACACTGAGGATGTACACTGATTATAGACAGTTGAATAAGGTGACAGTGAAGAATAGGTATCCTTTGCCCAGGATAGATGATCTATTTGATCAGTTACAGGAAGCCTATTATTTCTCCAAGATTGATTTGAGATCAGGGTACCATCAATTAAAGATTAAGAAGGAGCATGTTTCAAAGACTGCTTTCAAAACAAGATTTGGACATTATGAATTTCTGGTGTTACCATTTGGGCTAACGAATGTACCTGCAGCTTTCATGGATCTGATGAACAGAGTGTTCAAGACCTATTTGGATAAGTTTATCATTGTCTTTATTGATGATATTCTTATCTATTCTAGGAGTAAGGAGGAACATGAAGAGCATCTCAGGATCACATTGCAGATTTTGAGAGAACATCAGTTATATGCTAGATTTTCTCAATGTGATTTTTGGTTGACTGAGGTAGCATTTATGGGACATGTTATTAGTAAAGATGGCATCAAAGTTGATCCTCAGAAGGTAGAAACAATAGCTAATTGGCCACGACCCACTACAGTGACTGAGGTGAGGAGTTTTGTGGGATTAGCTGGATATTATCAGAGATTTGTTAAAGACTTTTCAAAGATAGTTGCTCCATTAACCAGGTTGACTCGAAAACAAAAGAAATTTCATTAGAGTGAAAATTGTGAGAAAAGTTTTCAGACTCTTAAGACTTGTTTGACTATTACTCCAGTGTTGACACTTCCTACAGAGACTGGTACATTTGCTATATACTGTGATGCATCTAGAATTGGCTTGGGATGTGTACTGATACAAGATAGGAAAGTAATTGCTTATGCTTCATGACAGTTGAAGAAGCATGAAGTAAATTATCCTACCCATGATTTGGAAATGGCTGCAGTGATCTTTGCTTTGAAGATTTGGAGACATTATCTTTATGGGGTAAAATGTGAAATATATGTAGATCATAATGGTTTTCAGTATCTACTATAGCAAAAAGAACTGAATTTGAGATAGAGACGATGGGTTGAATTGCTAAAGAATTATGATTGTCAGATTTTATATCACTCAGGGAAGGCTAATATGGTAGTAGATGCACTTAGCAGGAAATCTATGGGTAGTTTAGCACACGTGACTGTTACAGAAGAACCTCTAGTGCAGGAGTTTAGGGAATTGATAGCAATGGGATTAACCTTAGATTTTGAATTACAGGGGCAGGAACATGTGCTGATAGCACAATTTCAGGTTAAACCATTGTTATTGGATGAGATAAAGAATTCCTAGAGTAAAGATTCACAGCTAATGAAGATTATGGAGTTAGTTAGAGAAGGTAAAGCTCTTGAATTTACAGTTAGGGACAATGTATTGAAATGTAATGACAGATTGTGTGTACCTGAATGTGATGGGTTAAGAAGACAGATTATGGAGGAGATCCATTATGCTCCATACACTATTCATCCTAGAGTGACAAAAATGTATCATGATTTGAAGAAGCATTATTGGTGGCCTAATATGAAAAGTGATATAGCTAAGTTTATGTCTACTTGTTTAGCCTGTCAGAAGGTTAAGGTGGAACATCAGAAGCCATCTGGTTTACTGCAGAAGATTCAACTACTAGAATGGAAATGGGAACAAGTAACTATGGATTTTGTGGTTGGATTGCCAAAGACACAGAGAGGCTATGATTCTATTTGGGTGATAGTGGATTGGCTGACTAAATCAGCTCATTTTCTGAAAGTAAAGAACACCTATACAACAGCTCAGTATGCCCAGCTATATGTTGATAAGATTGTCAGACTGCATGGTGTGCCATTGGTAATTATCTCTGATAGGGGTACTCAGTTTACTTCTAGATTTTGGCAGAAATTCCAGGAGGCTTTAGGTACTAAGCTACATTTCAGTACTGCATTTCATCCACAGATAGATGGTCAGATAGAGAGGACTATTTAGACTTTAGAAGATATGTTAAGACTCTATGTGATCGACTATAAGGGTAGTTGGGATTATTATCTGCCATTGATAGAATTTTTTTATAACAACAGTTACCACTCTACTATTGATATGGCACCATATGAGGAACTGTATGGAAAAAAGTGCAGATCTCCTTTATATTGGATAGAACCTAGGGAAAAGCAATTAGAGGGCCCTGATTTGATTAGAGAGACAATAGAAAAAGTGCCCATGATTAAGGAGAGAATTAAGGGTGCCTTCACTGGACAGAAAAACTATGTTGATCCTAAGAGAAAAGATATGCAGTTTAGTGTAGGTGATCATGTGTTCCTTAAAATTTCTCCAATGAAGGGAGTTATGAGATTTGGAAAGAAAGGAAAGTTTTCACCTAGATATATGGGTCCTTTTGAGATTCTAGACAGGGTAGGAAATGTGTCCTACAGATTGGCACTACCTCCAAATATGGGACTTGTGCATCCAGTTTTCCATATTTCTATGTTGAGGAAATATGTATCAGATCCATCCCATATTCTTCAGCTACAAGATGTAGAGATAAATGAAGATTTAGCATATGAGGAAGTACCAGTTAAAATAGTTGATTAGCAAACTAGGCAGCTTCACAACAAAAGTATTCCTTTGGTTAAAGTCTTATGGAGGAATGTACTTAGGAAAGTGAAGCTGAGATGAGGTACAAGTACCCCTTCTTGTTTCATGAGTCAGGTTTCTATTCTACCTTATTGCATTAAAGTAAATTTGAGGACGAATTTAATTGTAGGGAGGTAGAATGTAACACTTCAGTTAAGGCTTAGAACTTGAGCTCTAAAGGGCAAACTTAGGAGATTTGTCCTTTGTTTAAATAATATGTATTATTGCATGTTTATGTTTGAATTGAATGTATATGCATGTTTTAGGAAGTATTACACACATAAAAGTAGTTTAAAGGCTATTAGGAAGAAATCAGGAATTATTGAGTTTTTGGTGAACTGGAGGCAAAATGGTCATTTCACACCCCTTTGAGTTTTTTGGAAATTAACATGATATTTGAGGGTAGAAAAGAATATTATGACATGAAAATGTTGATATTTTATTTATTTGAAGTTTTGTTGGAGAATTAAACTCGGTAGAAAATAATTTCCTGTAAGCTGCTCGATTTAGGGTTTCATTTGAACTAAGAGCAATTTCATCTTTTCCTTTTGAATATGGACTTATATGGTGTATGCAAGCTTATGGCATCATTTTAGGCTTGTCTAAATCTAACCATCGGATGAAATGATGAAGAAATGGATGGTTGGATGGCTAGGTTTCACCATTTCTACCATAAGCCTAATGTATAAGATCATGCCTTTGATAATTATTGGATTTTTCCCATCTCCATCTCCTTCCTTAGCCATTTCCATTCAAAATTTTCACTTTCCTCTTCATATATGGTTCGGCCACCATTCACCACCACCAAAGTTTGTAGTTTTTTTTCCATTTTTTCATAGAAACTAGTTAATTCCACCATTATAAACTCAAATATAGCCTTAGATTCTAAGGAAAAACAAGAAAAAGCTAAGAATCAAAGCTTTGAAGTTTTTGAAGAACTTTTGGTAAGTGATTGATTTTACCATTCTTTTGGTTTGATTATGTTTATAAGATGTTCTTTGATGATATTTAGTATCCAAAACATGTTTTGGTTGGAAGAAAAATCAAAAATTGGAATGAAACCCTAATAGGAAAAATTATGAATCAAAGTATGATTTTGATGAATCTTTTGGTTCAAATGAGTTATATTTGCTGTGTATGATATGAATCAATGGTTAAATGATGGAAACAAATCTATTTGAATGGAAACTTGGTTTGGCCGAAATTGATGATGATGTGTAATGGTGTTGGATTTTGGTGTTTAATAAGTTTAAAGGTTTGAATGATGTGTATTTGATGTGTTTAACATGAATTGGTGGTTATTTGATGGAAAGAAATTATTTTGGATGAAATTCCATTTAGGTCGAAACTTGAGGTGCTTGAATGATGAATTGTTCATTGATGTTTAATAAGTGTATATAGATGAATGATATGCGTTTGATGTATATTAATGTTGTATGATTGATTGGTGTTGAAAAATGGATGAATGGAATGATTTCCATTTAGGTGGAACCATATTGACTTTGTTAGTTTAAGGTGTTATGCTAATGCAATTGAAGAAGTAAGGTTTGAATATGGTTTAATGGTATAAATGATGTAAATGTATAAGTTCAAATATGGAAATGTTGATTGATATAAGTACTTGGAAAGCATACTTGAAATTTGATGTATGTTTAGTATGAAATATTGAACTAAGTGTTTGGAAGTTCTTAACTTAGCATTACAATGATGAATATATGAAATGTGAATGAAATATGGTGATAGAAGTTCATTTGATGCATAAAAGGTATGGAAAGTGTCAATTGTGTGATATAGGGTTTATGGTGTATAGTTTGTGCTTATGTATGCTGATATACCTTGATATGCTTTGATATGTGTTTTGATGTGAATGGTATTGAGTATAAGTCTTACCGAAGTGATTTTATTAATATTGGGGAAACTTCCTGAACAAGGGTCACGGACGGCGAGTCACGGGCCAACTAGGCCTGTTAAGGAATATTAGAGTTTTTATCTGAGGTGAGTCTATATATATGATTCATGCATTATTCATTCATAAGTCATGCATTTATGCATATGAAATTATATCCTTGATTAAAAACCATTGATGATCCATTTTTGGGCAGTTTTGCTAAAATGACCTAAAACAGAGCTGTCGAAATGTTTGAAATTGATCTAAACTTTGATTATGTATAAAATTTGTTCTGAAAGGCTTTTTGATGTCAAATCAAGCCCAATTGCCTATTATATATATGTATTTATCATTTGTATAAAGAAAATTCTATGGAAACATTGATTTCAAGGCAAACCAGAAAGTGCCTGAAAAATGAGAAACGGACCCGTAATTTAGGGGTGTCAGCTGCGCTGGCGCAACTAGGCCCCGAAGACCAAAATTTTTATATTGAGCCATATTGCTCTTTTGACCTTTGTGATATTATTTAACATCACTAAGTTATATTTGAGACTTAATATTGATATATTCATACTATATGAGACATTTGCATATAATATGTTATAACATAACTATTTCGATGGTGTAGTGAATAATTCTATCGGCTGTGTACACAGAGATATGTATATATGCTTTGACCATTGCTAGAGAGGGTGAAATTCTCTATGCCATGGTGTGATTTATTGGAAATGGTGTGATTGGGTGGAAATGTGAAGGAAGAGAAGTGAAGTATCAGTATATTATATATTATGATATGTTACAGATACTCATTCCTGTTATATTATATGCATTATGGTTCATGATATGTATTTCACCATTTCATTATCAATATTCATTATTTACATATCATTAATGGATAGATGTGGTTTTTCATGAATAATATTGCATATTCATATATATTGATTCACTGAGTATAATCTTATACTCACCCCTCAGTTGTTAAATATTTTCAGGACCTCGGTGAGGCAGTCATTCATTGGCTACATTACCTTCAGCCTTGGATTACAAATGTATGTATTGAGGTTACTCTTGTATATAGATGTTCCTTGGTATAATGTATATAAGGCTTGGATTGGCTAAGAGTTTAAATGTTTAAATGTCATCAAAATGTTAACCAAGTTTGATATGAAAATGTTAATGATGTTTATATATGATATGAGATATGAATGTAAATTTTGAAGTGCTTATTGAGTTGTGATTGATCAATGGAGGTTAAAAGGGGATGTATGTTTAATTGGAAGTATAAATCTTTATTTCTTATGGATAGCTTAAGTTAGAGTTATAAAGGAAACTTTGTTAGTTTTTCTATAAGAATCTTATGATGTTTGAGAAAAAAAAAATTATTACCTAAAATGTATCATATGTTTAAGGAATGGTTATTAATGATATTATTAGTTTGTAAAAGTTAAGTTAAAGTAAAAGCATGGGTTCTTCGAGGTGCTGATCGCTTTGGCATTACCCGTACCCTAGGACTATCATGGTCTAAAATTGGGCTTTGACATTTCAAAGTAAAAGTCAGAAATCAATAAAGGAATCTACACAAAAAAGAGCTAATAAAAGAAAAAGTTTTATACCTCAAGGATGACTAGGTTTACTGACCAGGATCCCTCCATTCTATATTTAGCATCCAAACTATGAAGGGTCTCAGCAAAAAACAAACTCGCAATGGAACATCCCTGCTCAATCTAAGCAACCAACTCTACTATATGTATATTCCCCAGCTGGGATAACAAAAAAACATACATCCAGCTGGTAGACAGAAAATCAGAGCCTGCATCTTGAGAAACTTTGCAAACACTATGGTAAGGTTAACTTGATCATCCTGAACCATGAAACTGGCTATGTATTACCTAAACCCAATAGCCTCCTAAAAGGAAGAAAATGGCCAGCCTTGTGTTCTAGAATATCTAAA
Organism: Aleurites moluccanus; assembly: GCA_948193065.1. NCBI lineage: Eukaryota > Viridiplantae > Streptophyta > Magnoliopsida > Malpighiales > Euphorbiaceae > Aleurites > Aleurites moluccanus. The sequence goes on along the minus strand of CANXYC010330872.1, from coordinate 4,160 downwards.
GCAGCATCCGGACTGCTGCCCATAATAGAATTGAATTATTTAAGAGTGGGACATTGACTAGGTTTTTGGTCCATAGGAATATGTAGCGACTAAAGTAGGGCTCCATAGGAAATAATATTAGCTCTGAAAAGAAGAAAAAAGTGTAAGAAAAATGCTAGAAAGAAAAAGAGCAAGTTTTAATTACTTTTGTGCAAAGAACGGGTCTTAAATATATAAAAATCGCACAAAAGTCAGACCTGGACATTGGTGGCATCGCCACATTTGCATGGCGGCACCGCCTAGGCTTTGTAGCGATAGCCCCTTGCCTGACTAGTGGCTCTGCCAGTTGAACTAAACCAGGTTGGTGGTAACACTGCTTTTTGCCAGTTGTAACCCTTCTTCTTGCTGGTGGTAGCTCTATTTTTAGAGTTTTCAAGTTGAGAAACGCCAAAACAAGATTCTTGGGGCATTTTAGGACATGCATTGCATAAATTTTATTTACAATCTTACATTAAAATTACATTGTTTTTGCATAATAGCATAAAAACATTAGTTGCATTAAACATCCATCTAAATGGAAGGGGGCATAACCATCATGGCATGCATACATCCAACATCCATAAAACATAAAAACATAAGCATTATATACATCTCAAAAGTTTAGAAAAAGAAATAAAGCATAAAATAGAAAGCAATATTAGGGTCTTAATTTATCCTCCTCCGATGAGGGTCCTTTGGTTGAGAGGGTTATTTGTTGGAGATCTCCAGCTAAGTTAACAAAGAAGTAATGGCCATCTCCATTCGGCACCCCATCTGATAAGTTTGCCGAGTATTGCCATCTGGGACCTGTATCAGTAACATGAACAATATAAGCAATAGAATTACCAAAGGATCATTTTTGAAGGCAACATAGTTTGAAATGTATACCACAACATTCTAAAAAAAACCTGGTGCTAGTGGGTAAAAGTTATCAAGGACATGGTACAACTTCATCTACCCATTAGCCTCGATGCAGGGAATCTCTCTAGTAATCTCTAACAAAAAGGGTTAAAGGTAGCTTCATCTCTGTTTCCTACACTAAAGCTCGGATCTCTAGCTGCTGGAGGAGCTATGATAGATGCCCCTACACTAAGGTATATTCGTCTGAGATCTCAGGTTAGCCCTGGTAATAGAAGGACCTGCACCGAAAGAATGCCTCGAAAGATGGCATGGATATCCAACAGGCCTCACTAAGCGAGTTTAGCAAAACTCAAGATAAGCAATCTTATACCTGAGGAATGGAGCAACAGGTAGGCTGATATAAAGATCATCTATAACATGGATATCAGAGTCCCATCTCATATGAATCGGAGAATTCCCTGGAGAAATTGGTTGTACAACCATCTGAATCCTAACTTACTTCATCATATAATATAGGTTATAGTATGAAGAGCGAAGAAGTAGCTATAATATCTGCCATTTTTGTTGTATTTTATTTATTGTATATTTGATGAATTTAAATTAATTAAGGATGATAATGTTTGAGAAATCCAGAAATTCTGGTTGCAGGATTTTTTATGAGGCTGATTACATAATCTTACCGAAATAATTTGATAAAGTGTAAAACATAAAATTTATGGATCTATGTCTCATCTACAATTTTGTAAAATGGTTTGGTAAAATTCTATGTGTGTGAGGAGTTAAGCCTCTTTGAGCAGGAACTATTTGGTTTAGTATTTCTGCAGGAAATCTGTGTATGTTTGAATTTTTTGGGAATGACTGAGATAGTTTGAGCCAAAGGTATAAACATAAGAAATGTTCCTTTGTGTGTTGTAATATTTTCTATAAAATTTCAGGAAATTTGGATAAGCATAACTCAGTGGGAAGTAGATTTTCTCAGGTCTGTCCAGCTGGATTTTGGGGCAGTAAGGTAGGGTGGAATTTAGAGAGTCATCATGGTCTATGTAGCTGCCTTTGTAATTTGAATTTTGGATATGTTGAACCCCTTCATGTCTATTTTAAGTGATAAAAAGAATCAGGAAGTTTGGATGTTTGTAGCTCATTTGCGAGCTGATTAAGTATAAGTTGTCGGGGAAAGGTTTTAGTTTGGGCAGAGACTGGTTATTGCGAGCCGGCAGAATGAGAGGTGGCATTTGCGAGCCGGTAATACGAGCAAGCAAAGTGGTGAAGTGAGATTACCGAGATGGCAATTAGTGAAGAGACATATGTGAGGTGGAGTTAGGCGAAGAGGAATTTGGCGAAAAGGAATAGGCGAAGTGGCATTATACGAAGAGGCATTATGTGAAGAGAGAAATAGGCGAGCAGAGTTTGGCGAAGAGGATAAGGCGAGGTAGCATTATGCGAAAGGCATTATGCGAAGAGAGAAATAGGCGAGTAGAGTTTGGCGAAGAGGATAAGGCGAGGTGGCATTATGCGAAGAGGCCTTGCCAAGGCGGCATATGCGAAGAGGAAGATAGGCGAAGTAAGTTGGCGAAGAGGCATTGTCGAGGTGACATATGCGAGGAGGAGTTCACAAGGAGAATTTGGCGAGGTAGCACATGCGAGGTGGCATTTGCGAATTGGATATGCGAAGTGGGATTCACAGAGTGGCTTATGCGAAGTGGGATTCACAGAGTGGCTTATGCGAAGTGGCATTGCCGGATCAGAGTTTGGTGAAGTGGGAAGTGTGAGCTGGGGATTGCGAGCTGGCTTATGCGAGGCAGCATTGCCGAGGCGAGCTGGTGAGCGAGATTTTGGGACAGTGTCCTATTTAACCAAGTGCCCAGTAATGATTTTTCTGCACGATTTTCTTTCTTCTCTTCTTCGTTCTTCTTCAGTTTTTCTCAGAGTTGTTCCATTTCTTGTCTAAGGTATTAATACTCAAAATTAATGAATTAGATCTCTAGATTAGCATATTCTAAGGCATTAATCATCAGTTTCCAGCAAATTATCTCAGGAAATTCAGTGTTGGAGAAATAAGGTAAATTTCTTCAAATTTCATTTTTCTTTTAAATTAATTAAGTCTGGCAGTTAGAATAATTAATTAAAGGTATATAGAATTTATTGCAAGCAATTGAAAGCTATTAATGGTAATTAATGTTGCAGAAATCAGAATTAATGGACTGTCATGAATAGTAACATAAACAGTAAATTCGAATTGAATGCAGATTTTTCTTTAAGAGATGAATTAATTGATGTTGGGAATTAAGAATAGAAACTCTAAGATGGTTAATTATTTAGAAATCATGTTGAATAGTATTGATTTAAGAAAACCCTAATTTTGAATATTTGGGGAAATTTCTCAGGAGAAGAAAATCAAGGGAATTAAGGAGATTGATGTTGAGCCAAGTGCTAAAAGGAAATTCAAGAGTGATTTATGTTGAGATAAGTATGAACATTGCATTTGTTATTGTTTCTTTGAAATTGATATGACCGAATATTCTTATTGTTCACCCATAAAATTTCCATATACTTGTCATCGTATTATCGAATTATTAAATAAAGATTCTATGATATCCTAAACCTGAAATTTACCATTTGTTCATGAGATTACCATGTATTTATATATACAATGTGAGTGACTTGGTCAACCTTCTTGGATCAAGTTCACATGATTTCTACTTGTTAAACTTGATTGAAATTATGATGTATATTGATGGTCTTGTGACCAATATGTTCTTGTGAGATGAAACCATATGACCCTATGGATAGAACGTTCTTCCTAATGAGAGTAAATTCATTGCTCCATCGTGCACTTTGGGAACCTAGCTGATAAGGTTATTGTATCGGTGTTCCATCTAGAGGGGACCACGAGCTCTAGGCGTATGCCTGGCCAAGCATGCATTTGCGATAAGGTAGCAAGGACTACCGATGCGCTCTATTGTGATAGGTAGCATGGCTACTGATGCATTATGTAGTTCTACCATGATATTTGATAGTGCTATTCGATTGTGAGCACTTCTGTTTCTTGTAAGCCTAACCACTTTCTGAGGTTTACCAATGTTCTTGAAATTGATATTTCTTTCGTATTATATATATATTTATATATATGTATTTATTTATTATTGCATGTTCATATCTTATTGAGTTGAAGGCTCACTCCTCTTCTGTGGATTTCAGGTGATAGTGTAGCTCGTGAGGGAGCCAGTAGAGAAGATCAAGCTTCTTGACTCATTCTTCCAAGAAGCCTTCATTGTAATTAT
>CANXYC010330854.1:0-23289 GCA_948193065.1 Aleurites moluccanus | reverse complement strand
ACAAACAAATTGGTTACCTCAATTGAGATGAAATGGCCGAAACTTCCTTTCAAATAATCCTTGATATTCTTTGTTCCACCATGCAAATTAATGATAGCATTTGATAGAACTAGATTGGTAGTTAAGATTTCTATAAATTTTCCTTAAGAATTTTGATGAAAGGATGAAGAAATGGATGGAAGAATGGATGAAATATGGTTTGGCCTAAGGAAGAAAGGAAGAAGAAATGAGCAAATTTTTCCTAAGTGTTGGTTATATAGAAAAATCAATTTGAAAAATTACAACTTAATCCCCGAACTTCCATCCATCATAATTTGGTCCAAAATCTTTTGTAATTTATTCTGTCAATTCTGTCTGGAATTGAATTTCAAAGTGGGTAGTTAATAGGCTTATTTTAATTTATACTTATTTATAAAAATAGTTTTGGAGTCATTCTGTAACCTCAACCGACCAATTTTTACTATTCACCTTAAACTTCCTTATATTTATGATTTTACCATTGGTTACTTTTTCAATGTTCCTAAATAATTTTCACTTATTTCTTTTTACCAAAATTACACATAAATTATGGTGATCTTTTACCCCAGTTTAACTTCAGAAATTCTTCTGTTGACCGGACTGCTAATTTCTTGGAGTGTTCCCGACACCATTGCTTTACAAAAAAGTAGCAAGTTCGCTTTCTAACTGTGTCTCTAAAATTATTTTCCACCATTTCAAAACTTATGAACTACATACTGAGAACTAATTCATGCATGTGAGTTAGAAATTCATAGGGTATTACAGAGCTGATTGTGTATTCACCACACTCGCAAAGTATGTTGGATAGCCCTTCTGAAGAAGTGTCTTACTGCAATGGCTGATATTAATTTTGTTCTAGTATTACTTATATCACCTTGATACACAAATTTATCTTGCCCTTCTGGATGGAATTCTATCCTCTTCCCATGGCAATCAATAACAACATAATAATTAGTTAACTAGTCCATCCCTAAAATCACATCAAGTTTCAACACTGGTAATTTTACTAAATCTACTACCAATTTTCTACCCTTAATCTCTACTTTGCATCCCATATACACGTATTTTACTTTTACGCTCTCACCCAAAGGAGTAGATATTTATAGTTGTATTTGTATTAATTGTTTCTTTTTTCCCAATTTAGATGCAAAGTATGGTGATACAAAAGAATGAGTAGCTCTAGAATCAAATAATACTTGTGTAGGTTCATGTTATATAGTAACCATACCTATCATCGTTGTGTTGGATTTCTGAGTCTCCTGTGGATTTACTGCAAAAACTCTACCCTAACCCCGTCCTGCTAGTGGTTGGCCTATAGTCTGACTCTGACCCTATCTTATACTTCTTTCTCCAACTCTTCTATTTTCATTTCTACAAATCTGAATAATGGGTTGAGAAATAGTTGTAGTCGTCTGCAGGGCACCTGTATTAGAATAATTCCTGAAAAAATGTCCATGTTGGCCACATTTTAGGCATGCATCAGTCTCCCATCTGCATTCACCACCATGTCTTTTTCCATATCTACTACAAGTTTTAATACTTGACATCTGTTGTGCTGGTCTAGATGAACCCTTGGAAAATTCAGATGTAGTTGATTCCATGTTAATTCTAGATTGACTCCTTATTTGACAACTTACCAGTCAACTCTAGCTAGTTCTGGCCACATATTCTGGTGCTTTTGATTAAGAACTTCCCTCAACTGTTTTATGTTGGTTACCCATTCTCCCTTTTCTTCGTTGTTCCTGCTCTGTTCTTTCTTTTTTATATTTACCTTCCATCTGTGTAGCTTTATCAATAAACTGCATAAAAAAAAGTAAACTTTGTAGCCAATAGTGTATTATGTAGGGAAGCATGTAAGCCTCACCTGAATCGAGTGATCAAATCCTCTTCTGTAAGAGCAATATTCCTAGCATATATACTCAGTCTGATAAACTCATTTGCATATTTTGGCACACTAATATTTCATTGTCTTAGCTGCTCGAACTAAACTATCTTACTTTCTTTCACTCCTTTTATTAGAAATTCATCCATCAAAGCTCTCTTGAAATGCTCCCAACTATATGGTACATCATTATATAATTGGTTCTCAACATGACAAGTAAACCAATTCCAAGCATTCTCTTTCAACAATAAACCCATTAGTTTTATCGCTCTAACATCATAACACAACTTTTTTACTACCTTCTTCACTTCATCTAGGAAATCATTTGGATCTTCACCTTTCTCACCCTTAAATTAGGCAAACACAACTTTAAGAATTCAAACATATTGACTCCACCCTTATCAATTATGTGGCAACCCTCTTGACAAGCTACTAGTTCGCCTGGTGTAACTATGGGTGGTACTGGGGCTAGTGGAACTACTGGTGGAGCTGCCTGTCTTAGCTCCTGTAATTCTTGCCTTAATTCCATCATTTCTGGTCTCCATAATTCCTCAGTCTCACTAACTTCATGTGTTCTCCTTCTCATTCTAGGTGGTTCTACTGATTCTTCCTTTACTAGTGATTTATTGTAATAAATTTCAGGTTCCCTGATAGGTTCTTCCACTTTACCTCTACCATGGCCCTTACCATGAGGTTGTCCTCTTGGTGGCATCTTTAATCACTATAAGAAACAAATACATAACTATATTACATAACGGATAATGCAGAATATACATATATATAACAAATACTATAAATGACGTGACAAGAAATCCTATGCTCAATAGTTCATCTATGTCTTATTGACATATATCAATATTGCATTCATATTAAACCTATGCTTTGATACCAACTTTATTACATCCCAAAATTGGAACATGACGATCGTAGGATATGGGAATCGACCATACTACCAATACTCATGGAACCCTGCTATATAATCATATTTATTTCCTGTGATTATTTTCCAAAAATTTCATAACATCATTCACATACTTATCATCCATATTGTCATTATCAAGTAATATTTTCTACACATATTATACATGATATTTAAATTTAAAAATACTAGTATTAGATACATACTAATTTACACACTTTCTACTTCTAGTCTTATATACATCATGGACCAACTAAAATAGCAAAAGAGATAGTATGACTTAGAGATTTACTTGGCAAAATATTGGTTCCAATAGTCGAAAAAGGAAACCTTTGAAATCACTTATATTTTACTTCAGACTTGAAAAATTATAAACCACTAAAGAGTGAATATTAAATACTCAATGAGTCATAAATATTTTATTATACATATAAAGGTTAGGTTATCATTTGGCTAGCCCACTAAAAGATTGAGGTAATATCAAATAGAAGATAACAAGTCCAATATGTCAAAGGAGGAGATAGGAAATAAAATACCAATCATGCATAGTAGTCAATGGAACAGTCATAAGGTAATATGAATTAATGATGGGATCATAATAGCAAAGTATGATAGAGTTAATGGTCTATGAACATATCAGTAAAGTGCTACAATCCGGTAGCATATCAAATCCAATAATAATAATATAAGGTTGATAAGACCATATGGTTAAGACAATAACCCTTTCCTAACAAGGGTCCAGTATAATGATCATTATGAATAATGTCGATGGTACTCACCTACTATCCCATCAGGAGGTAGTTCTACCATGATAACATATAATTAGTTCTTTAGAATTCAGGTATGGTAACAATTAAACAAAGATAGCAACAAGAACCAATCAATTATCCAATAAGTTTAATAGGTTTTCAATGAACAATAAAGCAACAATGTATTAATATTCAAGTAAATAAAAATAATGGAAATGTTGACCATGTCATTCGGCCAAAGGTTGGAATAGGTGCCATTTGTGTCGTTGCGGCAAGTTCACTTAGGCATTTTGTCAAATAATTGGTGGGTATGAAGGAAATTTCATTGAGGTATTTCATCGAACACTTGGCGAGCAACATTTCAACAACAAAATGCTAACATTTTGGAGTAGTAGCAATTTGGCCAATTTCATAAATAGCAATAACACATTCCAAACAAGGCAATTGGTATTCGAACTCAATCAAAAACCAAAAGATTTAGGCTAAATAATGGTATAAACAAGCATTAAAAACACAAAGGGGAAAGGGACAAGTGGTTCGACCATGGAGATGGGAATGAGGGTGAAATTTTTATAATTCAAATTATGGTATTTTTATGGCATAATAACTCATTTATAACTCACCTTGATGGTTGGTGTGGCCATAAGTTCTATGTAAGCCTTAGTTCTCACATTAAGCAAAAGTGTTCTTCATCTTCCTTCTCATCATCATTCTCATTTTCTTTTGATGCTACAAGATAAAATTAATATGTTTTGGGCTTAATTTGACACAAATAATCATATTCTAAGCTTGGTTTAAATTAACTCTCCTAATTTAAAAATTAGGTTTTAACATAAACTCTAATTAGAGAAAATTTTTCCTATCTTCATTTATATATGTTTATTTACTAATATTTCTTAATATAATCATCATATAACTCATATATATTAAAAAAAAATCAAAATATGAAAGATTACCTCAATTTGGAGTAAAACTCTAATTTCCCTTTATGTTGGAAATTCAATTTTTCTTTGAGTTTGAAGGTGGAATTTTGATGTTAAATACTTGATTTGGCTTAGAAACTACATAGATTTAATTTGGTTTAGGGTAATTTTTGGTAGGAAATTTTGGTGGAAAACTTGAAGAAATGAAGAAGAGAAGTGATGGGGAGGGGTTCGATCACTTGAAGAGAAGAAGGGAAATGGGCTACAAATTTTCTAAGTATTGGGTTTTATAGATATTTAGGAAATTTTGATATTTGCAAATTAGCTCCTCAACTTTTCTTATTTATAAATTGACCCCATAACTTTTTATATTTTCACATTTGCCCCACTTTGATTTCTAACACTAATACTTTTTATATTTTATATTTTATATTTAATTAGGGTTTCAATCTAGTTTCCATGTAATTCTATTTTTAGTAAAGTATTAAGATCCTTATTTGAGGTTTTAGGAGTTTAAATTGTATATATATAGCTTATATATTTAAATAAAAATTATTCTCCTATTAATGCATATTTAATAGTCCTAAGTGCAATGATGAAAATTCTAGGATATTACAACAACACCCATAATATATTAGTCGAAACTGTGAAAGCCTTATTGTAGAAATCACTGGATATAGCCCCAACCAAGGCTAAGGAAATCTCGCCAACCGTACCAACCATCTGCCTCACGATTGCTCAATCAACAATCTAGGTATATATGTTGTTACTATATATATATATATACCAATCATCTGCCTCACGGCTGCTCAATCAACAATCTAGGTATATATGTTGTTACTGTGTGTGTGTATATATAATTGTTGATTTAGCAGCCGTGAGGCAGATGGTTGGTACGGTTGGAGAGATTTCCTTATATATATATATATATAATTGACCAGAGAAGATGACAATGGTGGTGATAAAAGACCGGCAGAGACTGGTGATTTCTCATCCTTGCTTTCGATCTCCTTCAGCCAGGTGAGTTTTTGGTTCCTTCGATTTTCATTTTCATTTTTTTGTTTTTTTATTTTCTAGTTTTGGCTTCTTCAATTTCTCGTTCTTAACAGAGAAAGAAGTGTATTCAATGCTACTGGCTCACATGGATATATTGTGAGCAATTAGCTTCTACACTATCACCACCTATGAAAAGTCTCCCAAAGTCACTGTGATTCTCAACCCATGAATCTTTATTGTCGATATTCCCATTTTGAATAGAAATCTAGAAATCCTCATAGAAATCTGGAGCCCAATTGAGAGGTTGAGAATAGCAACAAACATTGAATGGGAAAAGGCGTCTTTTAAGCTTGACGATGGAGGTGCTCTGATTCAAGTATAACCCTGTTGCAATCGAAGATTAGAGTTTGTAGAGAGGCTGAAGAAGCTGAGACAGAGATCAACTTAACCCACAAAATCATATCAATTAAACAAAAAAAAAAGAGCAGAAATTAAATTAACGCAACTCACTATTGCAAATTATTTTCCTTTAATTACTTTGGTCTTGAAGATTGTAACGATTGATGATGGCGACAATGGCGGTGGTTGTTATTGATTGAATCAACTTTGATGGTGGTTCTCTATAATAAACCTCTTAAAAGCAGACAATTGAAATTGAAACAAAAAAAAAAAAAAGAATTTGGTTGTTTAGAATTAGAGGGGTTTTTTATTTGTTTGGTGCTTCTCTTGTGAATTAATAAAGAAGACAGGGATTTTAGTTGAAAAGGGTATATAGAGTAGTCATTTGAGATTCAACAAGAGGAAGGATGGCTCCTAACATAGAAAGTGTGACTCTCGCTCCATAATCTTCCTTTGCTGGTAACCTTACGTGACAAACAACTTCTTTTCTCTTGGTTTCACTCTCAACCTGCAATTCCAATAAGAAAAGCGATCTAAGATTAAGCCTTAATTCTTGTTTATCAAGAAATAAAGAAGACTATCAAAAAGAAAGAGAGAAGCAGATGAAAGAGAAAAGGAGAGAGCGCGTGGGAAAATAAGAAACAATTATTAGTGGAATGCTGATGTGGCATAATTTAACTTAAAATAAGTTGATGTGGCATCCACATCAGTGTTTCATTAGGAGAATTGATGAAAAACGGGTCAAAAGACTTTTATATTATAAGTGATATAACAATAGGGATTTTACTATTATAAAATTTAATTTAAGGACAATAATGTGTGTTTGCCTATAGTTGGACGAGGGGTGTAATTTACCCAATTCTTGATTTTGATAGTTCTTGACTATATTAGCCTCCCACCATAACCAAAAAAGTTGATGACAAATGTAAAGACAAATGTCTTGAAATAATGTTAGAGACTAAAATTGGTTGATGTTGATGTTGTAACAATCATCCACATTTCAAGGAGTGAAGGATGATTGGACTTCATTGTCATCTTTTTGAGATAGAATGGATATCGTATCTTGTAATAATTTTTTATATTCTTCTTGAGTAGAAGCTAAAGCTAAGGAATTTTAGATTTTACTTTTATTGGTTAAGAAATTTAATTATTGGTATTTTTTGCACAAAGGTATTACTTTCTTTCTTAAACCACTAAGTAAATGTATCAGTGCATGCTTGATTAAGTGAGAAGTGTAACACCCCAACAGACATAACGGTAGATAGTGAGATAGTACAGTAGATAGTATGGATATAATGGATTATAGTAATGAATATGATATTAATTTAAGCATTAATAGGCTTAATCAATTACTGAAATATATAGAGAATGGTAGAGTGTAACACTAAGGAATTTCTGTACCTTAACTGGGTCACTTTTGTGATACTGTGCTAGAAAATTTCTGTGTCAATTACACCGCCGGGGAAATAGCCGTCTGGTTGATTTAGAAATTTCTAACTCAGACCAGGGGGTAAAGAGTCATCTATATTTATGTGAATTTTTTGTGAAAAGAGTAGAAAATATTTTGGAATACTGAAAATAAATAGAGTGGCAAGAAATGTAATTAAAGGCAATATTAGGGGCATTTTTGGAAACGAGTTGTCTAGGATATAGAATCGGACCCATAATATTTTTAAATGATAGAACAACCCATAATAAGGTATTTCACTCCCCACATTAATGGTTGAATCTAAACATAATAGATAGAATAAATTATAGGAAGTTTCGGGTGAAAATACAATTAAGAACAATTTCGGGCAAAAGTGCAATTAAGCAAAGGTTGTGGGACCCACAATCTACATCAAAAATTCTAGAAGAGAGCTTAGGTGGCCGACCATGGTGTAATGAAGAGGATTTTTTGATAGGAAATAATTTTTTGGTTTATCAAATTATATAAAAATGTGACAAATAAGTAAAAATCTAGATTTTTCTACAAATTTCTCTATTTTTAAGACTTCTTTATGGCAATTGGTATATAAAAGAGGAACAAAAATGGCTATTTCTCTTTAGGTGGCCGAACCACCATTAGAATAGGAGAAAAAAATATTGGTTTATGTTTCTATAGAAATGAATCCAAGTTAAGAGAAGTGAAGAAGGAAAAAGAGTGATGAAGAAATACGGAAGAAAACTTGTATTTGAGCAATTTGTTGGAGCAAAAGAGGATGAACTACAATTGTTTAATTTGAGGTATGAATCTTAAACTTATCTTTTTAATTGAATTTGAGTGTGTTATAGTTTTATTAAATAAAAAAATTAAGTTTATTGAGCTAAAAGTGTAAAGAATCGAGTAGAGCATAAAAGGGATTTTGAATCTATTTTAAGGCAGTAACTTATAGCTTGTATTCTGAATTTTAAATGAATTAATTTGAGGTTGGTCAAAATACGAAAATTCCAGATAAATATGTTAATTTGATGGCTGAAAAAGTAATTGATGAAATTCGAAGTGAGGAGAGTTGTCACACCCCGACACCACCGGTGCGACGGTCCTAGGGAAAAGATAGGCATAAGGCCACCATAAACCCGTAGAACCCTTAACTAAACCTACCTCATACAATAACATACATTCTCCTCAAAAGCAAAACATTTGTATCTTATGAATTATCATTTTTATATCATGACGTCTTCACTTGTTCCCTATCGATCAAAAGATAGATCTAACATCAATATGGAACAAGTGAGAGTCTACCAATGTCATCCATGGCTATAAAATCAATCATCTCATATCTATCTATGAAGCTCTAAGGGAATGTATCTCAATAGACATGATCATATATATATATATATATATATATATATATATACATAACAAAACAATATCTCAAGATAATTACATCCAAGCTTCTTGTGAAGAAGAAATCAAAAAGCTCTATCCTCTAGATTAGTTCTCTCTTGAGCTGAACTAGTACCTGAAACCACAGAAGAGGAATGAGCTTTCAACTCAATAAGATATGAACAACATAATGCCTTACATTAATCAAGAATCTGAATATCAAATTAGGAATATGAACATGTATATATACATATACTTATACGTGGACATGAAAGAATTCTCAAGTTTATACTTGGAAAGAACATGAGTGCTTACAACAAATAGCACTATTAAATCATGTCATGGTTCTTATATAGAACATAAAAAAAATGCCTATAAAGGATGAAATTACCAAATCTCATATATGATAGAACTGATATCATAACATAACATATCAGTAGTCTTGATACCTTAACATGGCACACATGCTTGTGCGGGCATATGCCTAGAGCTCATGGTCCCCTCAAGGTGAAACACTGATAAAAACCTTATCAGCTGGGCTCCCATTGTGCACATGGACCAATGAATTTACTCTCATTGGGAAAAGCATTCTATTCATATGTATCTCAAGAGATCAGAAATATATATATAATAATAATAATAATAATAATAATAATAATGAAATTTCAACAAATCTGAACTTGGTCAAGAGGCCATTTAGTATGTATCTCAAAGGCTCATTCATGATCTTGGTCCAAGGAAATAACCAAGTCATTATCATATATTAAAGGATTTCAGAAGTAGGTCATCAAAATAATAATGACATATCACAGGGAACATATATATATAAACATTTGACAATTCATCTTGTAAAGAGAAATATACATTTATGTAATTCATAACTTACCTCTCAGCAAATCTCTCTACTATACCGATCAACAATTGATTAATTAACTAGCCTTATCAAATCCTCGAACTGTCCAAACCTAAACAAATCCCCAAATTTTATAAATTAGGGTTTCCTCAGTTAATAATACAAAATATGGTTTCTTAAAATTTTAACCATTTTATAGTCTCTATTGTTGATCCCTAACATCAATTTAATTTACCTTTTAAAGAAAATTTGAAATTATGAACGTAGTCACTATTCACATCACTATTCATCAAACTCATAAATTTCTCGTATCTTCTATATCAACTATAATTAATAGCCTTAAATGCTCTTAACTTGTCACGACCAGGTTTTTCGGACTGCGACGGTCCTAGGGCACGGGAAATGCCAATGGCGACCGGCACCTGTAGAACCCAATATCATTATATAGTCTATCAACCTCAACATATTATTCATTTATTAATTACCATTCATTATATTATACTGTTATTCATTCTATTATTCTGTCAAACATTCTGCTAATGGTTGTATCATTCACATATCACATCATAAGACATCATATAACTCAAAATATAATTATCAATATATATTATATGTAATATTAATCTCCTAATTGGCCCATACATACCCATGGAGCAGCTAAATAAAGAAACCTCAAATACAAATACAGAAATCCAGAATTTATACATAATAAACTGCAGCAGAAATCCATGGAAGACAGATGTCGGGATTCTGCAACTTACTCCTTTCCTGAAATGGGGTAAACAAAAAAAAAAGAGGTGAGTATAGATGGTACTCAGTGAATTTACATGCATTCCAATAAATAATAGGCACAAATAGGTAATGGTATAAGTCAAATGAAATACAGTAGACAATAGGGATATCCAGGTGTAGTAAAGTTCAAGAAATAACAAATATGCTCAATTACATATGGCAAGGCAGATAATGAGATGGACTATATGAAAAGAAATCATATAGTCACCAGACAAATCGATATTACTAGACCATGTAGGTCACCAGTATCATATCAATCAATATCACTGGACCATGTAGGTCACCAGTATCATATAAGCATAAGGCTGATCAGGCCCTATGGCCAGGACCATAACCCCTCCTAGTTAGGGTACAAATATACAATGTGCACAAGGTCGACAGTATTTCCCCACTCCCCTGTCGAATCGGAAGCTCTGCCAAACTAAACTAGGGTCAATAACGAGGGATACCATAAGCAACAATGGCATCCGGATAACAGTCAATCAAATAGTAATCAGCTCGGTATCAATCAATTCAATATTCAATATACTTAATTTCAAAGTTATAGGCAATATTCAATCAATAATATGAAGTATGGTAATAAGAAAAGGCAAGAAACAAACGATGGTTCGGTGGCCGAAATTGGTGGGTCAATTGGCATGCCAATGTCACTGGCGACAATGACATTCAATTGGTAGGCTTATGGCATGCAAACCAATAGGCCAATGACAAATAAACTAGGCAATTTATCAAACACTTGGTGGGCATACAATGGCAAGCAAATAGGTTAGGTTTTGGTACAAAATTGACTTGCCCATTCAAACCAATAACAAGGTACATTGTCCAACAACACCAAGGTATCAAGAAACAAGATTTAACAACATTAAATTAGGATCAAATTGGCAAGGAAAATCAAAGGAAACTTAAACAATTCCAAAGGCAATACAAGCACATTAGGGTTCGGCCATATGAGGTTCTTCACAGTTGGTGTCCAATAATCAATTCAAGCATTTAGACATGATAATTGATGCATTGTAAACTCACCAATTAATCCAATTAGCCAAAAGGCACTCCAATTGCACTAATTCCACCAAAATCCCCAATTTTTGCTACTTTGAAAATCCAATTTCTACAATCTCCAATTCTACATCAAATTAACCATCAATTAGTTGTTCATTCATATCCAATTGATCATTTTTAATATCAATTAGCAATTCCTAACACTAATTCAATACATTCAATCTTACAACTTCAAGTCAAGAATTCAAATTGAAAATTCCATCAAATTTGGATAAATTAAAGCAATTAAACACTAAACCCATTCAATTGAACCTAAAATAACACTAAATCATTAATCAAATGAAACAAAACAACAACTTTACCTCTAAGCATCACCATGGCCGAATTGTTCATGAAGTTATTCCTCCAAATTCTTTGCTTCTCACTTCAAATTGATGGTAGATTTGAGTTTAGCTAGGTTGATTTACTATATTTCCATAAAAATCCTAAAAAATTCTATAAAGAAATGAAGAAATGGAATATGGAAGAAAGGAAAATGGTGGTCATGGCAATGGAGGTGGCAAAATGAAGAAGATGAAGCCTTGAAAATGATGGCCATATAAGACAAAATTATATGATAAATTACAACTAAATCCCTCAAGTTCCAACCTTTACACTTTGATCCTAAAATCTTCTGAAATTTATTCTGACAATTACGTTAGGATTTTGATATCAGTGTGAAAAGTGTATAGGCTTATTTTAATTTATCCTTATTTATAAAAGTAGTTATGGAGTCATTCTGTAACTCCGACCGACTCATTTTTACTATTCACCTTGAATTTCTCTTTATTTATCAAAATGCCATTGTTCACTTTTCAGTGTTCCTAAATGATTTTCACTTCTTTCTTTTTACCAAAATTAGACATAAATTATGGTCATATTTTACCCCTAAATCAACTTAAAAAATTCTTATGTTGATCGGACTGCTAATTTCTCGGCAGTGTTCCCGACACCGCAAGTTTCCAGAAAAGTGTCAAATTTGCTTTCTAACTGTGTCTCTAAAATTATTTCCCATCAATTTAAGACTAAAGGACCACGTACTGAGAATTAATTCATGCACATGAGTTAGGAATTTATAGGGTATTACATAACCAGTTCTATGTAGCTCATAAATAATTATTCTAACTACCAAAATCTTATTCTAAAAGAAAATGAAGTTTGGAGAAAATCACCTTATTTCCCCAAAATGAGTCCTTAAAGAATCTTGACTTTGATATGATGACTGAAGTCTTTTTAAATGAGAGAATATAATGATTTAATGCATTAATCCTGAGTATTAACGTACTAGAAAACAAATGGAACAGATCGGAGAGAGATGGGAGAAGAAATGAAGAAGAAAGAAGGAAAGAGAAGAATTTATCATGAAAGGGATGGCTACTGCTTCTCCATTAAATAAGCCACTGCCTCGCTAATTCCCTGCTTAGCCACTTTCCACTTCGCCAAACCCACTTCGCCAAATGCTACCTCAGCAATCCCATTTCGCCAATTCTCTACTTCACCAATTGCCACCTCGGTAATCCCACTTTACAAATTCTCCACTTTGCTAATTGTCACCTCGGCAATCCCACTTCGCTGATTCTCCACTTCGCCAATTGCCACCTTGGTAATCCCACTTCGCCAATTGCTAACTCGACAATCCCACTTTGCTAATTCTCCACTTCACCAATTACCACCTCGGCAATCCCATTTCGCCAATTGCCACCTCAACAAATGCCACTTCGCCAATTCTCACTTCGTAAATCCCACTTCGCCAAATGCCACCTCGGCAAATCTCACTAATCCAGCTCGCTCAAACTCTATCCGCCTCGTAAATGTGGAGCCAACTGGCCCTACCTGTTCTGCCGAGTAGGAAAATCTTTCTCGCTAACTCACTCTAAACCAACTCACAAATGAGCTACTGACATCCAAACTCCTCAATTCTACAACTATCTATATAATACGTAAAGAAATATTTTTCCTGCTTATACTTGACTTCGCTCAACCACTAGCATTTCCAAAACAAAAAATAACATACTTATACTAACTGCAAGAAATAACGAACTGCAAATGCTCTGATCGAGAAAGCATAACCTTCACATACACAAAATTTACAAAACTACCATACAGACTTAAAGATAAGAAAATACAAATCTAAAACTTTTATATTTCACACTTATCTAAATATTCCAGTGAAATCATATCACTGACTCACAAAATCTTACCCAGATGCACATTCTAAGATTCTCAAAATACTAATCTGGTCACAACAAACCATCAAATAAATAAAAAAAAATTAACAGGTATTATAAGAGCGTAATTGAATAAAAACCGTGACTGGCCAGAATTAGGATTTCTAGAATTTTACTACAGTATTTTAATTGTTTAGAACGATAAAGATAGAATTAGAAGAAGTGTTTAACATAAAAAGTGTTTATTTATGTCTTATATATAGGTTGGTAAAAGAGTTTTGCAATTGAATTTGTGGTTTATGAGATATTGACTCATAAGTGTTAACTACCAGAATTGACTAATAAACAAAATATCAGTTACTAAGTTCTATTGATATGAGGATCTTAAAGTCTGAATTAAGGAAAGTGATAAACATAAAAAATGATTATTTACATGTTATCTAAATGGATTTAAAATGGTTTTATTTTAAATAGATTTATATGTTATATATATGTTAGATCTTAATATGTCTAGTTTAAGTATGAACAAGAATTGAAGTATTTGGATAAGTCTAGGAAGAGATATAGATTAAGGAGCACAGATTGCCAGTATGGAATGTTACACAGAAAAACCTTAGTGATTTGAAAAATTTAGGAATTTCTTAAATATAAGTGTAATTAATGTAATTTTATGTTAAATAGTATCTAAATTGGAATTAATTGAATATGTAGAATCAAGAGTGAATAAATGATATAAGCATTGGATTAAGGAAGAAATGAGTGGAAAGTGTACCAGTGGAAAGTGCATAGTAAGTTGAGTAATATACATACTATTTTGCTTGACATTGCCTACAAATTAAATTATTAAAATTTCTATGAAATTTTATTGTTAGCCAAAAATACCAATTGTATGATTCATGATTAATTTCTTGCCCTTTTATAATCCCAAATGACTCATTTTAATTGAATTTTCATGATTAGCCTAATGTTTCATTTATTGAACTTTTGAAAGTGCTTCAGTTATTTTTTATACCTAATAATTAAGCAATATATGTATGACATTAAAAAAATGACAAAAATTTTAATGACATTGTGCACAGTGATTTAATGATCATAGCTAGGAGGTGGTTAAGGTCCTAGTTATGCGGTCTAATCAACTATATGAGTAAATAGCATGCTACCTAATTGTAGCCTATGTTTAAGTGATCAATAATGATTCTATCACTTTATGATATGATATGCTATGAATTTTTAATGCCAATGTAAAACTAAATCCATATGTTAAATGACTTCAACTTTATGAATCTTTAATTAATTAATGAACCCATTATTATGTTATATTTTATGCCATCATTATCTTTCTTGTGAGCAACACCCTCACATAGCCTTACAAGTAAGATATTATGTGTATTACTCACTGAGTATTATTATACTCACCTCGTAATAATTTATTATTTTTTTTCAGGAACAAGGTTGTAGTGGTGATTATTTCCCAAGTCATCCCTTTCTCCAGCTTAAGACGTCAAAAACTCCAATGTAATTATTTGTTTTGAGGATTCATATTTATATACTCTTAGAGCTCCATGGTACTGTTGGATAGGTAATTGTGTGAGCACATGAATGTTTTGTTTAATAAAAGATACAACTTAAATGAAATGCGAATAATGTGAATAAGTTAATAAAGTAAAGATTATAAAAGTTTTATGAATGTTTTAATGAATTGTGAATTTGAGGTTATAAGGATGGTGAAAAATTAGGAGTGTAATTTATATGCAGGTTATGTAATTTGATGAATATGTCCTGAAATTAGGCTGAAAATACAGGGAAAACTCTAGCAAAATTTATGTAAGAGTAATAATTATTATGTAGAATATAAAAATAAATGAATGGTTTCAAGTATGAATGATTGTGATTGGCATGTTAATGGATTATACGGGTATCTTGTGACCTTAGGTTTACCCGTGTCCTAGGACCGTCATGTTCCAAAAGTGGGACGTGATAGAGATGGTATCAGAGCATTAAGTTTGGAAAATATATCGTAAGTATCAATTATCTCGTAAGTGTACCATGGAGCATAGGATTCCGTCTCATCATTTGAAGTCATTTGTTAGTGTAGCTATCAGCGTTATCCATTATGATTTTTGTATTCTATTTATATATATATATGTATAATACACTGTGTAATATAGAAAGAAGTAGTTACTGCAAATTGATGAAAGTGATCGTAAATTAAAGTGAATGTGAATTAAAAGTGGCTAAACAAGATTACTGTAAAGATGATAAGTTGATATTGACTACGTTAGTATCAGCTAAATTGATAATAGACTCTAATAGATTTCATATCATTCATTTGAATAAATAGTGAATGAATATTGTAGTGAATTATCAGTGAAAGTAAAATCAGTTTTAAATATAAGTTATAAGTAATAGTGTAATAAGAATAATGTTATTGTAAATGATTGGATGATAGAATGTGTGCACTGATGATGAGTAAGTAAGGTGATTAGAAATAATAAAAATGAGTATTTATACTGTAATATAGTTCAGTTTAAGTTGAATAGATTTAAATGATGGATGATTCCAAAAAATAGAAAATTTGAATTTATTGAGGCATAGAATAAAGAAGCATATGGAGTCTAATTATAATGAAAGAATATTTGCAAGATTAAAGCTATAGTGATTAATCCTCTATTGAGTATAAGCTATAAGTAAATTAGTATTAAAATAATGTGCATTGTGAACTTAGAAAATATGATCAATGGACATAAGTTACTAATCTAAGTGACAAAAGATTGAAGTTATTAAGGTATAGAATATTAGCAACCTAAGCATTGTATTAATAAAATCTATGGATTATGAATCCTGTTGTAATAAGTAATCAAATGGAACATATAGAATAGTGCAAGTGTATGTTAACAAGTGATATATATATATATATATATATATATATATATATATATATATATATATATATATATATATATATATATATATATATATATAGAAATATATATATATATATAGAAATTGAAATATAAAGTTATTTGTAGACTGTTTGAGGTACATATATCGATGATTCAATATTGGATTAGAAAATTTGAAGACGAATTTTATTGAAGAGTGGTAAAGTGTAACATCCCAGCAGATAGAACAGTAGATAGTGAGATAGTATAGTAGACAGTATGGATATAGCAGATTATAGTAACAAATATGATATTAATTTAAGCAGGAATTTTTGAACGTCAATCGGGTCACTTTTGTAACACTGTCCTGAAAAATTTCGGTGTTAATTACACCGCCCGGGGGAAATAGTAGTATGATTGATTTAGAAATTTCTAACTCAAACCAGGGGGTAAAGAGTCATCTATATTTATGTGAATTTTTGGTGAAAAGAAAGAGTTGAAAAATATTTTGAAACACTGAAAATCAATAGAGCGGCAAGAAATGTAATTAAAGGTAATATTAAGGGCATTTTTGAAAATGGGCTGTCTAGGATACATAATCGGACCCAGAGTATTTTTAAATGATAGAACAGCCCAAAAAAGGTATTTCACTCCCCACATTTATGGTTGAATATAAACATAATAGATAGAATAAATTACAAAAAGTTTCGGGGTCAAAATATAATTAAGAAAAATTTTGGGCAAAAATGCAATTAAGAAAAGGTTGTAGGACCCACCATTTACATCAAAAATTCTAGAAGGGAGCTTAGGTGGCCGGACATGGAGTGATGGAGAGGATTTTTTGATAGGAAATAATTATTTGGTTTATCAAATTATATGGAAATGTGACAAATAAGCAAAAATCTAAATTTTTCTACAAAATTTTCTATTTTTAAGACTTCTTTATAGCAATTGGTATATAAAAGAGGAACAAGAATGACTATTTCTCTTTAGGTGACTGAACCACCATTAGAATTGGAGAAAAAAAAAATTATTGTTTTATGTTTGTATAAAAATGAAACCAAGTTAAGAGAAGTGAAGAAGGAAGAAGAGGGATGAAGAAAGATGGAAGAAAACTTGTATTCAAGCAATTTGATGGAGCAAAAGAGGACGAAATACAATTGTTTAATTTGAGTTATGAATCTTAAACTCATATTTTTAATTGAATTTGAGTGTGTTATAGTTTGATTAAGTAAAAAAATTAATTTTATTGAGTTAAAAGTATAAAGAATAAACTAGGGTTTAAAGGAGATTCTGAATATGTTTTAAGATAGTAACTTGTAGCTAGTATTCTGAATTTTTAATGAATGAATTTGAGGTTGATAAAAACATAAAAGTTATAGATAAATAAATTAATTTAATTTCTACAAAAGGAATTGATGAAATTCAAAGTGATGAGAGAGTAATTGAATAAAAACCGTGACTGGCTAGAATTAGATTTTTTGAACTTTTACTATTGTATTTTAATTTTTTAGAATGACAGAGATAGAATTAGAAGAAAATTTGAACATAAAAAGTGTTCATTTATCTTATATATAGGCCTGTAAAATGATTTTGCAATTGGATTTGTGGTTTATGAGATATTGAGTCATAAGTGTTAACTGCTAGAATTGGCTGATAAACAGAACATCGGTTACTAAATTCTATTGATATGAGGATCTTAAAGTCTGAATTAAGAAAAGTGAAAAACATAAAAATTGATTATTTATATGTTACATATATGGATTTTAAATTTTTTTGTAATTGTATGAACATAAAATTAATTATAGGCATGGAAACAGGGTCTATTCGGATAAAGATTTCTTTACTGTTGGTTAAATTTAAAAAATCACTAATAATTGTACAATGATCCAAATAATCTAAAATTTGAATATGTTATAATATTATGTGTCTAGATTAAATAGAAAAATAATCAAAGTAATTGGATAAGTATAAATTGAATTATAGGCAAAGGAACAGAGTCTGCCTGAGTCAAAGTTATAGGGCAGCAGCGATGACATTGAGGTTAAGTTCAAACTATCACCATATGATGTGTAGAATTTAAAAATGCCTAAATTTTGGATATGTTAGAGATTAATATGTCTATTTTAAGTAGGAATAATAAATTAAGCATTTGGATAAGTATATGAAGAGATATGGATTAAGGAGCACAGGCTGCCAATATGAAATGTTACACAGAAAAACCTTAGCGATTTGAAAAATTTAGGAATTTCTTAAATATAAGTGTAATTAATGTAATCGTATATTAAATAGTATATAAATTGGAATTAATTGAATATGTAGAGTCAAGAGTGAATAAATAACATAAGCATTAGATTAGGGAAGAAAGGAATAGAAAGTGTACCAGTGGAAAGTGCCCAGTAAAGTGAGTAATATGCATATTATTGTGCTTGACATTACCTTTAATTTAAATTATTAAAATTGCCATTAAATTTAATTATTGGCCAAAAATACTAATTATATGATCTGTGATTAATTTCATGCCCTTTATAATCCCACATGATTCCTTTTAAATGAATTTGCATGATTGGCCTAATGCTTCATGTATTAAACCCTTGGAAGTGCTTAAGTTATTTTTGATACCTAATGATTAAGCACTATATGTGTCACACCCCAACTCCAGTGGTGCGACGGTCCTAGGGCAAGGGTAGGCTTAAGGCCACCATAAACTCGTAGAACTCACAAATCAAGAATCTCATCTTCATCATATAAATTGCAACATCATATATAATATACATCTATCATGTCCATACATATAATTAAAATCAATCATATATTTCTATTATTATTTCATATCTTTCTCTTGTTCCTTAATGATCAAAAGAAACATCTCACATCACTGAGGAACAAGAGTACCCTAAAGATAACAATCATATATCAAAATATACTAGTATCCTTGAATGACTAACTACAGAGCTCTAGAGTATACTCCCATTACATATTGTGTCACAATACCATTAATTAAATATAAAAAATATCTCAAAAGCTATTACAATGAAGCTTCTTGGAATAAACAAGTCAAGAAGCCCAATCCTCTCTATTAGCTCCCTCACGAGCTATGCTATCACCTGAAATCTACAGAAGAGGAGTGAGCTTTCAACTCAGTAAGATATAAATATTATTAATCAAGAATCTGAATATCGAATCATGGTCATGAACAAATATTTATACATACGCATGAATGAATCTTAAGCTTTACTTGAAAAAAATAAGGTACTCATAATAAATTGGCTATATCAAATTATGTCATAAATCAAATCATGGTTCGTATTTAGAACATAGAATGCCCACAAAGAATGGCATTATCAAATCTCATCTGATAGAACTGATTTCATATCATAACATATGTTTCGGTAGCCTTGCTACCTTAACGTGCACAGATGCTTGGCTAGGCATGCGAGTAGATCTTATGGCCCCCTCTAGGTAGAACACTGATAAAAACCCTATCAACTGGGCTCCCAAAGTGCACTATGGACCAATGAATTTACTCTCATTGGGAAGAGCGTTTTATCCATGGTTCATGGGGTTTCAATCTCATAGGAAGCATATTGGTCGCAAGACCCTCATCATGTAACATCATTGAAATCGGGTTTATAAACAAGAAACATATGAACTTGATCCAAGAAGATTGATCAAGCCATTCTCATTATACAAGTATATAAATATATACAATAGGATAAATAATAAAAGAATACTTGGTCATATTAATTTCAAAGAACAATAATCAAATAGGATGTTCATACTTACTTTAATACAATTTCTCTTGAAATTTTCTTTAGCAAAAATCCAATTCTATCTTTTCAATTTATTTGATTTCCTCCTCCTAAGAAATTTCCCCAAATATACAAAATTAGGATTTTCTCCAAATCAATAATATTTATCATGATTTCTTAATAATTAATTATTTTAGAGTCTCTATTCTTAATTCCCAATCAACAATTTTATTTATCTCTTTAAGAAAATTCTGTATTTAATTTTGGTGTTACTGTTGATGGCAGTTTCACCAATCTAATTTCTCCCACATTAATTACCATTAATGACTGCAGATTGCTTGTAATAAATTCTATATATCCAACATTAATTATCCTAACCCATAGACTTAAATAAATCCAAAGAAAATAGGTTAGGAAGAAAATTTACCTTATTTCCTTCAAACTGAAATTTCTGAGATTCATTGCTCAAATCTGATGATTTCTGCCTTAATCTAGAAGTCTAATGCATTAATTTGAATATTAATGCCTTAGAAAATTCAATGGATCTAACTCTGAGAAAAGACTGAATATTAACGAAGAGAGAAAGAAAGAAAGAAAAATCATGAAAAACGATTCTGGCCTGCTGGAGTTAAATAGACGCTGCCCCAGAAATCACGCTTGCTAGCTCGTCAATCAGCCTTGGCAAGCTACCTCGCCTAGGCCAGCTCGCCATTCCCACTTCGCATTTTCTAGGTCGTACTTGATCAGACATTGCCACTTCGCTAATCCAGGTCGCATATGCTACCTCGCATATGCATCGCTAGACTCTCCTCGCAAACTCTTCCTCGCATATGCCACCTCGGCAATGCTTCTTCGCTTCTTCGCCTCTTCGCGAACTGCCACTTCGTACATTCCCTGTTCGCATAATGCCTCTTCGCATAATGCCACCTCGCACTTTCTCTTCGCCAAACCTCTTCGCCAAATCCTCTTCACCAAACCTCTTCATCAAACCTCTTCTCCAAATCCTTTTCGCCAAACCTCTCCGCCAAACCTCTTCGCCAACTCCTCTTCGCCAAACCTCTCCGCTAAACCTCTTCGCCAAATCCTCTTCGCCAAACCTCATCGCCAAATCCTCTTCGCCAAACCTCTTCACCAATTGCCACCTCGACAAATCTCACTTCGCCACTTCACATTTCTGGCTCGCAAAATGTCACTTCGCATTTTGCCGGCTCACCACACTAAAATTTCTCTAATTTAAAACCTTTTCTGAACACCTCACACTTAGCCAGCTCGCAAATGAGCTACCATTATCCAAACTTATTAATTCTTTCTGCCACTTAAAATAAACATGCAGGAGCACAACATATCAAAATTTCAAATCATAAAGACTAACACATGGATCATGGTGACTCTCCAAATATCGCTCAGACTTCTGCCTCAAAATCCAACCGAACAACCCTGAGAAAAACCACTCTCCACTAAGATATATTTATCCAAAAATTCTGAAATTTTATAGTCATCATCACAACACACAAAAGAACATTTTTCATGTTCACACCTTTAGTGAATTCTATCTCAGTCATTCCCAATAAATTCAAACAAACACTGATTTCCTGCAGAAACACTCAACCAGACCAGTCTTGCTCAAATAAACATAACTCATCACTTATACATAATTTTGCCAAACCATTTTACAGAATTACTTAAGACATAAACTCACAACTTTCATGTTTTACACTTTACCAAATTATGTCTTTAAGATCATGCAATTATCATCACAAATTCCTGCAAAAACAATAACCATAAATTCCTGAGATTTCTCAACATTCACATTGGAAATTAATAAACTCTCCAAATATACAAAATTAATAAAATACTACAAAATGACAGATATTATATTCTTCCCTTCTTAAATAAATTCGTCCTCGAATTTATACTAATCTGCTTCAAACCTGAAATAAATGGGGATATCTATCTTGCATGCTTTGCTTACTCTCCCATGTGCATTCTTTCATAGCTTGGTTTCTCCACAAAACCTTAACCACGGTTATCTCCTTGTTCCTTAGCTTCTTAACCATTCGATCTATAATTGCAATTGGGATCTCTTCATAGGACAAATCTGGTTGAAGATCCACTTCAGGCACTTGCAACACATGGAAAAGATCGGCTACATACTTCCGAAGCATCGACACATGGAATACCGGATGCACCTTATCCATGCTAGGAGGCAAAGCCAACTTGTAGGAAACCTACCCAACCTTTCCCAATATTTCAAAAGGCCCAATAAACCTTGGAGACAGCTTACCTTTCTTTTCAAACCGTAGAACTCACTTCATTAGAGAAATCTTTAGAAATACAAGATCTCCAATGGAAAACTGAAGATTGTTTCTCTTCGAATCGACAGAACTCTTTTGTCTACTAAAAGTTGTCTTCAATCTCTCGAATCAATGAAACCTTCTTGGAAGTATACCTTATCAATTCCGATCCTTCAATATGCTTTTCCCTAACTTCATCCCAGCACAAAGGAGATCTACACTTCCTTCCAAATAAAGCTTCATAAAGAGACATTTGAATTGAGGAGTGATAACTGTTGTTATAGGCAAATTCAATCAATGGCAAGTGAGCATCCCAATTCCCTCCAAAGTCTAGAATGCACATCATTAGCATGTCTTCTAGAGTTTGGATGGTCCTCTCTGATTATCCATCTGTTTGCGGATTGAAAGCCGTGTTGAAATCAAGCTGAGTAGCCAAACATTCTTGCAATTTTTGCCAAAATCTCGAGGTAAACTGAGTACCTCTATCTGATATGATTGAAACTGGTACCTCATGAAGGTTAACAATCTCATCCACATAAACCTAGGCATACTGAGAAACTCTATAGGTCGTCTTGACTAGTAGGAAATGGGCCGACTTGGTCAATCTATCCACAATGACCCATATTGATTCATAGCCTCTTGAAGTTCTTGGCAATCCGACCACAAAATCCATGGTCACTCTCTCCCATTTCCATTCTGGCAATGGCAACTCTTGGAGTAACCCAGATGGTTTCTGATGCTCAAACTTGACTTGCTGACATGTTAAACACTTGGCCATATATTCAACAACTTCTCTCTTCATTCCACTCCACCAA